>MJUU01016300.1:45558-75092 GCA_002080025.1 Modiolus philippinarum | reverse complement strand
ATGTTTGAAACTAGGAAATTTATTTAATTTCTTCATAACATGCAAAATATATAACAACCAGAAATAGCAATAAATATTAAGGACAGTGCTGTTATATATAAATCATCCAGTCTTGTCCTAATAAATTAAGTTAATTTCGTGTAGTATTAACACGAAACAACTATTTTAAATCCCTTGTTCTGTAGTGGATCAATAAATGACATTAGGTTTTGAACAAATCATAATTAACAACAATGTAAACGAATAAATGTCATGTCATGAAAAACATAATGCAAATAACTAATGACTTTTTTCATATTCGGTAATTTTTACAGGTCAATGGTAAATGTCACCACAGACTTTGTCGAGATGATATGTTGTTATTCTACTTTTCTTGATATTCTTCCAATAATTCTTGTCCGAAGCGATTATTTTTAAATGGCAGAATGAGATGATTTCAAACTTTGCACAAAGTGGGACGACCATCTGAAATTGTATGCTGTGTGTTTAAAATTTTCAAAATGGCGGCCATTTCCAAGATGGCTGCCATTTTACGCTGTAAGATGTCTCAGGAACTGCTTTGCAGAACCTGTTTATATTCTGTTTAAATGTTTAGTAAGATGGATGGAAGAATGTTATAGAAAAAAAATCAAATTGACTGACATTTCCAAGAAGACCACCGACATACTAGTATGTAAAAATTTCAACGTTGTGAGCTTTTCTCGCAAATTGATTTTCAGATATATTTTGAGGCTGGGAATGAGATGCAATCACCGAATTAGTTTTTTTCTGTGTTGACAATTTACACGATAGACACGTAAATACCAATAAGGCACCCTTCCATTTTGATTTTCATTAAAAGATATATATTTTTATGTTGTTGTAAATGCGATGTATAATTTGTTTGTTTAATTATTTTCGATACAAATAGGTATCTACTTTGCTATTATACTCAGTAAAACAAAATCGTATAGTAAGATGCATAACTCCTAAACTGAGTTTTTGAATTATTAATTTTGTTCTTGTTAAGTATCATTATTGTTTTATAGCTCGAGAATACTCTGATAATTATGTGTATAAACAAAGACTTAGGAGATTACAAAATATCTAGAAAAAGGCTTTCATTAGCGAAATCGATAGCATTCACTTTTTTCAAAATTTGAGTCATATATTACGTTGTTTACTTCACAAATACATTCAGTTGACTATTGATATTTTTATCTAAATCACGTACACTATAGCTTGATTTATTTCCCTACCATATTGTTGTGGAAAGATAATATTCATTCTTGCCTTATTTTAAATTTTGCTAGACATCAAGACGCTTTGTATGCAAAAAGGTTCAAACTAAAATATTAAACAGAGTTATAATTCAATATACTGGTTATTATACATGTTTATATTGACATTAATATTTTCTGGGAACCTGGAAGAAGTTCAAACTAAAATATTAAAAAGAGTTTCAATATACTAACTGTTACATGTATACATTTTATATTGATATCAGTAAACTGTGATCAATATTTTGGGTCCATTTTGTCATTTTGGTTAAATTTCAAATAACCATATACCTGCCATGAATTATTTCTTAATTAACTCATCTCAAGATGAAACTTTCCCCGATATCCTTACAAATAAAAATGAGAATATTGGCAACTTTGGCCTGTTATTTTATTCACACAAATATCATTGATGCATGAATTCATTATGATGTGGAATTATTATCATATCACCATCCGTGGACCATTTCAATTTTAGTCCAATACTATTGAAAAATTTGACTTTTCAGAATTTTGAAATTTAAAAATTTAACTGTTCAATGGTTATCCATCTAATCTGAAGCGTATATCTGACAACATTCGAATTTCTGTTCCTTAGCAGTCTTTTGCCATCTTTAATCACTGTTTCGATCAGTAAGGAAAGTTCACTGTGATTAAACATACATGTATCACCAATAATGCAACCAAATACTGCCACCAAGTCGAAAGTAATTATCTATTTTCAAGTATAAATTTATGAGACAAATTGATGGACAAGGAGCATAAGACATAAATCTTATTATAATTTGAAAATTCCGCATTGTATCGTAAACACTTTGAATTTGAAGCACATAACAATTTTCAAAACTGAAAGTAAAACCTTTTTTTTGTAGTTGTCAAAAATGGAAAAAGTTCTGTAAAATTGTGATTAAGTTGGTCTCCGTTTATTTACCGTGTCAATGTAGACAGGTTTGTGGTCTTAGAGTTGGTGGTCTACCTGTATTTGGTTTTATTTGTATGTTTATTATACTATAGGGAAACGGGATAGAGAAAGGGAAGGTCTGGGTACCCATAAACCGGTTTAACCTTAACGCTTGCTGTTTCGAGTGCCGGTAGCAAGTCCGGCTATCCCGTTGTCTGTGTTTGTCTTTTTATTGTGCGGTTCCCTGGTGGATTGTTTTATGTGATTGTAATGTGCGGACATTGTAGGTGCTTCCTGTTAGTTTGCTTTCATTAATTAAGAGTGAGGCGAAATTCAAAAATTATGATCCTACCTCGCGAAAGCTGACATTTCCGCAATTATTTTTTGTCAATGAAATCCATCCGAGTATCTAATTGTATTGATACACAATAGCTTTTTTGTTATAATTTTCACATGTCAAAATTTATAAAAAAAAAAAAGAAAACAAAACAGAACCTTTAAATTTCGAATAGAAAATAAAACTTGAAAAACAAAAAGTTTTGGACGTTGATTGAATCATTTCAAAATTGTACCATACCTGAAATTACAAAACAAGAAAAAAAAATTAAGTAGAACAACCGTCCAGAACAGAAAACATTTCATTTTTACTATATAATGCAGATGGAGTGACACAATATTTTTTATCTAATCGCTATGAATAAGTCGTAAATTTGAAATAGTTGAATTCATTTTATAGCCTATTTAAATTAAAGTAGCTTTGATTAAAATCGCACGGACCTACAGAGGCAAAAAGATGGCGATAGCTCATTGGCCCTGGTGAGCTTACACTAACAAACCAAAGAATTCGCCAATGAAATATCAGTAACAGTCATATAATTAATTCATACAGAACTGTGGATTAGTTTTTTAAATAAACTTTATTTTACATTTTCTTCAATAGCAATTTTCTCATATGAAATACTCTCTTTAAAGCCCCCCTTACACTAGACGAACGAATACCGAACGTATAAAAATATATTACATCCGTTCGTCTCCGTTCATATACGTTTGTCGTCCGTCCTTTATCCAGTGAATACGGTACAAGCACGGTGATGTCCGTTTTGTACGGTGAAAAATTTTGAACATGTTCAAAACTTGGAACGGACATATACCGCACAAAATGTCCGGCGAATGAACGGTAGGTTTAGGTTTTGTTCGCTTGTCATGCGTTGTATATACGTTATTCATTCGGTACTTGTCCGTCTTGCATCCGTTCATGTACTGTAGATTAAATTTGAAATATGTGAAACGGATTTTTACCGAAGGATAACGGATAAACCGTTCGAGTTCCGGATTTACAGCGGAAACCAACCGGACGGGCACCGAATATAATGGCTTCAATAATGAGGCAACCGGACGGAAAACCAAAGTTATGGTCCTGCCAGAACAAGGGAAATTTGAACCACTGAAGAATAACAGAATTTATCTGGTTGCCCCCCTAGTTGGAGGCCATTATGCCGATAACTTGAGCAAAACGTTGTGTTCCTTTCTTCTGTTTTTAGCCAGTCTTTAATTATTTTTTACTTTGTATATTTTGTCCTTTTTATCCTTTTAAAATGTGGCCTTCTTTTATCATTTTTATTTTGCTTAAAACGAATTTACAACGATTGCTTATTATGTGATCATCCAAGAGAAGGTGCTATACGTAACCCTTTTAAAGTTGCTTCTTAAATTTAGTAATTACAAGATTTATGCAGCGTTAATTTGTATTCTTATTTCAACATTTTTCTAAAATATACCCAAAACATCAAAATTAAAAAAAAATATGTTTTCTCGCCGTTTGAAATTTTTGCCTTGGGTCGTTAGTGAAGAAGGTAATCTGTGACCCGACAGTTCTTTTCTAAGTCATTCACTTGCCTTTTTCTACTCGGTGACATTTTGGGAAAATGAATTTAATTGGTCAAGCACGCCGTTATGATTATCTGTGTAAAATAGGTTGTTGAGCGGTCAAAAGACACAGGCTTAATATAGCAAAGATAACAGGAAACAGCTACAATGGCCAAAATTAAAATTACAATCACATGCCACAATTTACTAGGGAACTGCACAAAAACAATAAAAACACAAAAGACAAACATAATCAATGATAAGAACTCGGGATAGCCTTTTTTGAAAAATCGACTGTTTTGCATAGTAATTATTCGATTTGTTTTACTCGGTGCTCGTACGGTGCGTTTTCGGTAGCAATTCGTTTTATTCGGTACTCGTCCGGTATGTTACTGTTATAAATACGTCTTATTCGGTGCTCGTCCTGTAGGGTTCCGGTGTTTTTCGGTGATAGATCGTTTTTTCGGTACCAGGACTGTGCATGTACAGTGCATACCATCGGTTTTTTATGCGTTTTCACTGTAATTCGTGAACGAACAAATATATTAACCACCGTACAAAAATTATTTTCATCCGTTCCTCATACGTTTGTGTTATACGGTGTAGTTAAAGAGCGGCTTTAGTCACGATAGAGAGGTGTATCGCTCACCTGGACAATCGCTTGTAAAACCTTTGATTTTGTGGACTTATATCTCAAATTTGACGAAAATTTATGTCAAAAGGGACAATTCTAATTTCAAAATTTTTAATTTCCCTTACATGGACAGTAAAATTCCTGCTTCTACTGCATACGGAGTGTATGTTTCACAGTTGATTCGTTACGCTAGAGCTAGCACATATTATACATACTTTCGCATTAGAAATAGTTATCTTTATTAATGAGGGCTTAAAAATCCGTCTCATACGATCATATAAAAGTTCTTTAATAAATATCTGTCCCTTGTGGAAAAATTTGAAGTTTCGGTCCGAATTCTGATTCAAGGTTCTTTTTGTTTTTAACCTACTACTACCGTTATCATTTCTTTAAACTGTCTACGACCTTTCAAAAGAAAATGCCGTTTAGTTGAGCTTACAGACACTACCGCATCGGGAGGGAAGGTTGAGCATGCCATAAAATCAGTTTAACGCAACATTTCTGTTTAAATGCATGTACCGAGTCAGGACCATTACGGTCGACAAGTTTTCCCATTGTTTCCACCTGATTTTTGTTTTTGTCTCATGGACTTCGGCTCTTGAAAATTCTGTTCGGTAATTTTTTATTACCGCCATAGTCATAGACTTCTAAGTTGATAGGATCTCATTGTGTAACTAGTAGTTTTCTAGGAGACCTTTGTATTCATTTCCTCTAAGGGTCGAATGTTAAACTAATTTTTGTCACCAACAGCCATGATGGATTCGTACCCAAGTAAAACACGTCATCAGTATCTCATAATGATCTTTTATGACAATTGTGGCACAAATCTATTCAGCATTTCTCTAGAAGACTTTAGAATTTATTTCCCTTAGGGTTTAATATTAACTACGTCCATCGCTGACGGAAAGTCGGTGTCAAAGTATCAGCACTTGATAAGCACCCCATAATCATTATCCATGCCAAGTTTTATTCAAGTCTATTGAGCGGTTCTCAAGCAGAAGATCTTTGTTTAATTTCCCATGGGTCAAATATTGAACGAAGTTCACCGCTAGTGGCAAGGTTAGATAACCGGTTGGCACCAAAGTATTTACACTTGGTAAACACTTCATAAGTATAATTGATGCCATGTTTGGTTTACATCTATGCAATGGTTCTCTAGAAGAAAATCTCTTTACATTTCCCCGAAGGTCTAAATGTTAAACTATGTTTTGCTGCTATCGGCCTTGTTGGATGACGGATCGGTTCCAAAGATACAGTCAGCATCTAATAAGCATCATTTATGCAAAGTTTAGCTCGAATCCATTCACTAGTTCTCATGAACTTCTGCGAAGGCAATCCAGTTTAAAACTAACTAAAATGTGCCGCTTGCGGTCATATGGAATGAGATATCGGCACTCAAGAAACAATACTTGGGCAGCACTGCATAAGCATCATTCTTACCAGGTTTGGTTTAAATCCATGAGAAGAAGTTCTTTGTATGCATTTCCTTTGGAATAATGTTAGATGACGGATCGGCGCCAAAGTAACAGAACTTGGTCATCACTGTATATTAAAGCATTATTAAAATTAAGTTTTATTAGAATCCATTGATAGGTGCTCTAGATCTTTGTATGCATTTCCCAAAAGGTTTAATGTTAAACTATGTTTCGCCGCTGGCGGCCATGTTGGACAACGGATTAGCATTAAAGTAACATCAACTGGTCAAACCCTCATAAGCATCATTCAAGCCGACTTTAGTTAAATTTATTCAGTGGTTCTCAAACAGAAGTCTAAATTTAGATTTGATCCGAGTGCGGTGCTGGCGGCTATGTTTGATGATGGATCGGCACCAAAGTAGTAACACTTGGTCAGTACCTCATAAGCAAAATTCAAGCAAAGTATGTTAAGTCAATTCAGTGGTATTCAAAAAGAAGATTTGAGATTTAAACGGCGCTTGCGGTCGTGTTTGATGATTGATCGACATCATATGAACAACATTAGGTCAGCTCAAAATAAGCAATGGGATATGGAATAAATGCACATGAGACAAAGCCTCTACAAAAACATTGCAAAACAAAGCAATGGAACACCGCTTTTATTGTTGTTCTTCATGTTGATGTCACAATGAGGCCTTCAACGATGATCTTTGCTCATACCTTATGGTAAGTTAAAGACGGCTCCTAGCACTGGTTTGAGCTGAATGCATTGATACTTATCGAGCAACGCTACATCCATGCTCCACTTTATTCATGAATGCGGGGTTGTCAGCAAACAGAAAGTAAACTGGCAAAGTGTTCTTGCAATCGCTGTCACCCGTTGCCCGATGAAACTACTAACAGAAGACAATCACAACGCTTAAATAATCACAGGGCACTCATCGAGTCAAAAGTATGTAAAATTGCATAATAAATTTATGAGATGTTGGCACAATAAACAGGTGGTCAGAGAAGCCATTTGATAGCACAATATGCATAAATTTGAAAGTATGATAGTGCATCTATTCGAACAATGCTCTCAAGTTTATCTCTCGCACTAGGAATCGTTTTACGGACACCACACTGCAGGAGAGACAAGCATGATTCATGTCAGGTTTGGTTCAAATCCAATCAATGGTTCTCAAGACAAAATTCTTTGAAGGAGAAATTTACGACGAACTACTGATCGGGAAAATGCTGCCAAAAACTCACCTTGGCATAACCAGATTAGTTAAAAGAAAAATTAAATGTATTACTATATTGCTTAATGTCTTTGTCCTTTAGTTTGTTTTGAGATTATCTTCTAGTTACAGTGTTAATCGACGAATCGAGTGCAGATTATTTGTCATTTTAATGAGTTTCATATTGGTTTTAATCTGAGTGAAAACCATTAAATCAATTTGTACATGTCATGTTATATTTTTCGATTTTAATGAGATTGTTAAAAATATTTTAATTAGTATGTCTCTTTTCTGCGCTAGGAGTATTCCTATGGATTGCAATAATACATAAAATGCTACTTGAAAATGGAGATGAAAATATGATAACGGTTGCAAAAATGAAAAATTTTTTGTGATCGTTTCTTTGTGGAAGTAGTTTACATGTTATTTCTTTTTACCGGAAAGGAATTAATATTTCGTTTTGTCACTGTTCAATGCCAGAAGATTATTCATAGTTTTGTATCAACAACAGTTTATAGAATTTTGTTAAAATTAAGAAGTATCTCCCTCTTGCATATCTCTGTCCTTAGCTGATTTTGGCTTTTGGATCCTATCGGTAATCTGTACTGTTTTAGCTTTTATACATATTTCTGTTTATTGTTTTCCAAATATTTTGATTAGATTTGCAGTAACGAGACATAAGTTGATGAAATGACAATGTGCAGAAATTAAATTCACAGTAACATCGATATTATGTTATTTTGTATAACTTAATTCACGGTAACATCGGTATTATGTTATTTGGTATAACTTAATTCACGGTAACATCGGTATTATGTTATTGTATATATTTTAACTGAATGGTCAAGCCGAGTATTTAACGTCGCCTGACAAGTTTTTGAACAATTGATCGGTTTTTATGGAATCTTGATATCTTTAATAATTGTCTTATAAATTTGGCCAAATCAGACACTGACTATTGATAAAACATCAACAGACCTCAAACGAAATGAGATTGCAATATACTTTAATTTCTTTGACTCTTGAAAAACAAAATAATACGAAGAAAAAATAAAACCGTTAAATTAATCCTACTCTAAACACCAAAAAAAAAAGAAAAAAAAAAAGATCAAAACATAGACGATAATTCAAAAGTTGAAACAAACTAGGATTTCTCTGAGAAATTGTTGGAAGAATGCTGCATCGTGATAACTGCACTTGAATATCTCGTCTGAAGATTAACCGAAAAATCTGAAACATTTGTTATTAAACCTGCTGCTTTAATAGGTAAATCTTTTTTTTTTTGTATTTACAATAGTAACATGTTGCTTTTAATGCTCTTGTATAACTGTGAAAAAGATTTTCACCATCGGTAACAAAGATCCACAAATATTTTAAAGTCTAGTTATCTCTTATGTCTTGTGAAATAACATTCCCCAACCAGCAAAAATTTAGATAACTTCAACATGAATATGAGAGTTTGCTTATCGTATTATAGGGACAAGTCCAGTACATCGCTAAATATGTAGAAATACGGACTTATTAATACAGTTTGAAAAGGTACTGCTGTTGCTGTAATATGTTTAATTTAGTTTGAATAAAAGTGTATACAACAACACTGATGTTCAAGAATCAGGTAAATTAACCATTGCGAAATAAGTGAATTAAATTTGTATACATGTAGCGAAGGGAAGACTAAAATGGTAAAGAAAAGTGTTATTAATAGAACACTTATGTCCTATAAGCTTCGAATTACTTGTATATAAAATACAGACGTCTACCCATTACCACTGGATTGATGCCTCTGCTGGCGGACCGTTAGTCCCCGAGGGTATTCACCAGCCATGCAAGCAGTCAGTTCTTTAGTGCTGATCTGAAAGCCGATTCTATTTGGAACTTTGTAATATCTAAATTTTTGTAAATTTTGTTGAAAACTAAGAAGTTTCTCCTCACGAAAAGCTCTGTCCTTCGCTGATTTTGGTTTTAATTTAGATTATATTGGTTATTTGTTCTCTATCAGTTTTTAAACATGTTTGAGTTTATTGTCTTCCAAACGTTTAGATTTTATCGCCAATGAAGAGACATAAGTTCGGTATTTAGTTATTTCAAAGCACCCGGTCTAGCTCTTCTAAAAGAATGCATGTGAACATGTCAAATCTTATTGTTGAAAGTTGAATGTAGTAGGAGGCATGACTATTGGTATATACCATGCTTCTTTTTATTTTAGATAATACTAATAATCTTACTTTCATATGTATTTGAGACATTATGCAAATACTCCTGACAACCTCACTATCGTATGGTTTTGATTAACAATTTTGATAACCCTGGAATATTTCAGTCACTGCTATCATTCGACAACGACGTGTTCAAAGAAGGACCAGTAAATTCTCGAGAGTGAAGAATGGAGGGAATATGAATTTAAGCGAGACATGTAGAAGGAGGCACGATGTTCTGTTTAAATTCATTTTTGGTGGTACTGACCAATGAACATAAGCTATTAAGTTATGAATATATAGTGGAATGTCATTTAAAAACTCTTAGATAACTCAAATGACATGAATTGTAAAAGTGTTGTAGCAGTTAATATCATAAAAAATACAGAAATATGATTAATCCATTAAAATCCACATTTGATTCAGTCAACTCGTTGATAATACTTTATCAATAAAACATCTGCAAATGGATACCGATGCCAATAGAAGGAAAGGGCAGTTCCAAAATCGAAAATCCAAAAACGGCGAATCATATCTAAAACGAATTAAGACAGCATGACAAAGACAAAACAAATAATAAAGTGAACAAGAACGCCACACAACTAAAAGACTTGGAAAATATTCCAAGTTCAGTCAAACAGGAAGTGGGCTTGTCAGAGATTCAAAACTCTATTACATGGTATAGGTCCCCATACTGATACTCCATACCGAATTGTAGAAGGCTGGGATCAGTGTTTCCTGAGAAAAATGTGACAGTAATTTTCAAGACACAAACAATATTCTAAGTTACACGGTATAGGTCCCCATACTGATACTCCATGCCAAATTGAAGAAAGCTCGGATACATAATTCCTGAGAAAACTGTGACTGAAATTTTTGTGATGCCGACGCGGACGACGACGCAAGACGACGGATGGTGATCCCTATATGTCGCCACTGCGACACAATAATACATCGAATGCTTATTTGGCGATAATTTCAATCTGCATTTCCATTATTCTCAAACTTTCGCTAATTTTAGTTCGCTTGGAACTTTACCTCTCTAGTGGGTATGTTATCGGCTTGTCCAAAGGTTTGCGTGATCTTAAATGAATCTTGCCGGAATATTATCTATTCCGGAGCTCTTATTTTAGTGAAGAGTCTTTAATTCGTTATCCACATGTTCCTCGTGACCAGGTTTTCAAAGTATTTTATCGATCATAAAGGGTGTCGGAGATTATCAACACGAGATTTTTCCATAGAAACAAAGGTCAAGCTATGTTTCAAGCTGGGGACATATTTATTTCGTCGAATCGGAACGAAATGAATATATATATTTGAAAAGACCCTTCCATTTATCATCAATATCGTTTAATTAAATTTGCATCGACAGTTTCTCCAACAGTGTCCAATGTTAAACTACGTTTCGCTCTTGCTTCCATGTCTTTTATGAATCAATGTTTAATTCCATATTCGGCAAAAATTGCGATATTTTGCGTTATTTTCATAAAAAAGTAACACAGCTTCTGTTAACTTTCATTTTAAAGATATTCCCCAAAAAACAAAATTTCTGTCGAATATTGAAATTTAGACACTGAAAGGAATACTATTGACATTGACAATGCTATTTGATACCAAATTTGTTATTCTATCTTGATATAGGCAGGCTTTAAGCTTCAGGAATCAACATTTTTCATCAAAAGACTGTCGTGCTTCTTTATGTTGTGTTTAATTCCGCATTTTGATTTTATCTGCACTGATGAGACATAATTTGTCGAAATGCGCATATGCAGAAAGTAAATTCACAGTGACTTCTGTAGTTAGTTATTTGTTACCACTGGGTCGATGTCACTGCTGGTGGACTGTTAGTCCCCGAGGGTATTCACCAGCCTAGTAGTCAGTACTTCGGTGTTGACCCGAAAGCCGATTATTTTTGAAACCTTACAATATCTAAAATTTTGTAAATTTTATTGAAAACTAAGGAGTATCTCCCTCATGCAAAGCTCTGTCCTCAGCTGATTTTGGCTTTACATTTATCATACTGGTTATTTGTTTTCTATCAAGTTCAAGTCGTCGAAATATCATATGCAGAAACTAAATTAACAGTAACTTCGGTATTTAATTATTTATACAAGTATTTTACTACATAATTAAAGGTAGACTCTTCAATTCGGTCGCAACAGGTCACGCTAGGAAAATTACCACTCTTCCTACTAAACTCGGGACCCCAAATTGATTATATATAAATGACCAAAAAAAGTTAGAAATCATAGTATTTGAATATGTTAAAACACAATGAAAATTACAATTTTTTTTTAATGTCAAGTCTTTATTAAATTATATTATTTTTGATAAGTAGACCTGAATGGTTTCTAGTCAGCTTTGTTAAGTCACGCCTTCAGAATCTACTGTTCACAATGTATGATGGATTAGCGAGAAATTTTCAAAAATGAAAGTAAAAGTGGAACCATTCTGCAAATGTTGTGATCACTAGACATTTGAGGTTAAGATATTTTTAAAAGTTGTTGATTTAGAAAACCCTCCAGTATCCCAAATGAAAGTGGACATTTTCAGCTAGATTCACGTCTTCCCGGATTTGACTTCCGACTTTGACATTTTTCCGGATTGAATCACTCACAGTGTGACGGGTGCTGTTAACAGCGTAGGACATGCTTACCCTTCCGGAGTACCTGATGTCACTCTCAGTTCCACTGGATTTCACACTGTGAGTGCCTTTGTTCTGAACGTTGTGGTTTCTGGTTCTGTGCTTTCTGTCTGTCTTTGTGTCTAACGTCATTGTTTTCTGTGTTCTCTTTTTTGCCCTGTCTTTGGACTTCGATTTTTGTGAATTTCACCCCTTTGTTCCTTCGGTATTCTACTGCCGTTGTTCCATTTAAATAGTATTCAAAATTTCCATAAACTCTTCTTATCAGTCTGAAATATTAATTCTGTTGATATTCTTGCTGCAACTATGATTGATGTAGAAGTAAAACTTTCCACTTAGACAGACGTTTTTAATTATCTTTCATCAGATATAATGTCAACTGATATCTTGTTGTGATTGTAGAACAAGTTGTCATTGACATTTTACTCGTTTCCGTTCTTTCACACCAGACATTCTTAACTAGCACTTGTCAGTGATCAATCTTAAGTGATACCCACATTTGTTAAGACAGAGATCACAAATAATATACAGTGTCTTTCTTAATCCAGGTTCTTGTTAAATAAAATTAGATTTATAGGGATATGTTCACGGTAGATAAAGAAGTTTTCTTTAGAAGCATTTTCATTTGTTTTGGCTGTGCCGATAAGATCTTGACAGATTTGCCTTACGATTTGATTCATTTTGGTGTTTGAACAAAGTGAAATAGAAATTAGTCATTACGATTTTCGGCAACTAGCCATGACTAAGCTAAATAATCCCGATTTCAGTCTTGATAAAAAATACACACAAAAAATACATTATTTATTTTTTTATTTTGAAAAGTCATAGTCGGCGTTTGTTGCTTCGGCATTGTATACTCAAGAAATAAATTGTTGCAAGCAATCTCTATGCTAATTAAAACATGATAAGACCTTATATTTGTCAATATCTTATACCGAGCCATAGCGAGTCTGACGATATTCTAATTTGTATAGAGATCAATTTCAACAATCTCATTTGATTAATAAGTTGTTGAAATACGGATATATAGAAACTAAATTCACAGTAAATTTGGTATTTTGTTATTTATATGTGAGCCAATGTTTTGAACCCACCAGTAATATTGAACAGTTCTAACCAAACTCTATTTACATTTATTAGCTGTTTTCGCTCATATTAATAAGATTTCAACAATTCAGTAGTTCTAACCCAACTCCATTTACATTTATTAGCCGTTTTCGCCCTTTTTTATAAGATTTGAACCATTCACTTTCACTATTGCATTTTCCTTCTTTACACAAAATTGGGTCTTACGCTTTTGAAGATCTGTCTCGACATTCCGATAAATAATCATTTAATGTTTTTGTATGGTCTATTGGATGGATAAAATAAGTATCAGTTGAGTACAAAAAAGAACTAGACTGGAAATAATACAGCAATATGTTTATCAAGCTGCAAATAGACGAACTTTTCTTAAAAAAATAGAAATAATAAAAATGTATGCTTATTGGGTGTTAATTTGCTGCTAGTTTTCTATTAATCTTTATATATAAAGGTCGAATTTTGGCCAGTTTTAGTTAGCTTGGAATAATAGAAAAAAAGAAGGGAAACGGGGAATGTGTCAAAGAGACAACGACCCAAAGGGGAGTTACAACAACTCAAAGCCACCAAAAGATCTTCAATGAACGGTGAAGAAACCCCACACCCAACGGCAGGTCGGAGTCGGCCCCTAAATAAAGAGTAATCAGGTTCAGTAAAATAAACATCATCCTAGACTCCTATAGACATAAAGTAAACTAACTAGAAAACAGACAAGACACACAAAGGCTTTATAAATTTCCTGACTTAGGACAGGCGCAAACCTGCTGCGGTGGGGTTAAACTAGTTTTATTGGGCCCAAACCTTCCCCCTATAGCCAATGTGATAAATAAAAAAAACAATCGTATCAACACTAAAATTCAATTGGCAACAGGACTGTGTCAATTGTGAAAAATGAAACTGAAAGAACTAAATATACGGACATAAACAGGAAATCACAAGAGACTACTACAAATGTAGCAGTTAACTGACAGGCCAGCTCCAGACCCATTACTAACTGACAAATTAAGTTATGTACCCTCAGTATACATCTTCCACCAAGATCCCTTCCTGTGAGGAGTTTAGCATAATGATTTCATGCATATACCGGCATACAAAACCTGTGTCCATGCAATGCAGATTTTAGAAATTTAGGATGCGTTTAGTTAAAATACAAAGACCCTATCAAAAAATCAATGTTAATTCCAAAGAAGGCCATACGTAATGACATGATGACAATACCGTTATTATAACCCTTATGAATTAGACGATTTAAAGGTTTTATAAGTTTGTTAGGAGAGTTTAAGTATTTTTTACTCTTATATAAAACATTACCGTAAAATAAGAGATGTGAAATACCAGCCTTGATTAGATGTTTACAGGTTGCATTGTATTTATGAACTGTTTGCACAATCTAAAATGAATCCTGGTTGATTATTGTCTATTCCAATGCTTTTATTTAGTTATTTGTTACCACTGGGTCGATGCCTCTGCTGGTGGACTGTTAGTCCCCTAGGGTATTCACCAGCCCAGTAGTCAGTACTTCGGTGCTGACCCGAAAGACGATTCTATTTTAAACCTTACAATATCTCAGTTTTTGTAAATTTTGTTGCTAAAACTAAGGAGTATCTCCCTCAGGCAAAGCCCTGTCCTTAGCTGATTTTGGCTTAACATTTAGATCATATTGACTATTTGTTCTCTATCAGTTTTTAAACATCTTTGAGTTTACGGTTTTCCAAATGTTTAGATTTTATCTGCACTGAAGAGACATAAGTTGTCGAAATGCGCATATGCAGAAATTCAATTCACAGTAACTTCGGTATTTAGTTATTTTGTATTAGTTGAGATACTTTAATTCATTATACACACATTCCTCGTGGACAGGTTTTGAAATAATTGGATATTGTTTGTCATGACTTCTAAATACATTTTTGTAGTAAATAAGTAAGAGTTAACATCAAATCTTCTGGAAGCAGTTGGTAATTAAACGCTCAGAAAAGATGTTACGGTAATAATTACATTTAAATTTTGTATAATTTAAATCCTTTACCAGAGGGGCAATTGAGCACGTTATATTATATTGCAAATATTGTGGTTTTTAGTCGTGCCATAAGTAATTGCGCAAGAGCATTTGTAACTTCCCTTTTCAATTAAGTTTAGAAGGAACGACAGGAGTTTTAAGTCAGAAGTGATAATCCAAAAAGCCCGCCCTCCCTCGTCTTAAAATTAGGTTAATTTGTGGAGATACTGCTGTTTTTTATATATATATTCAACAGGTCATCAGTTATTGCCATGTTAAAAATGATGTTGTGATGGAGGGTCAAGTAACAGTATGCTACCAAGCAAAAACTTCTACCAATTGAAGGTTTATTCGGACAGAAGTGATACTACAGACTTTGACTGTGAAGATGGTGGCAAATTTCGCTGCGTTAAATAACAATTTCAGTTCACATATGGAGTCGAAGGATATATGTCTCAGCAATTGAATTCAATAATTTTTAATAATTGCAAACCGTACAATTTTATTTTGACTTTAAGCATTAGCCATTGATTCTCCAGGGTTAATGGCTCTCCGATAATTCATATATTTCATCTATGATCGACCATTTGAACATATTCGGCGATCAGTAGCGGTTAATTTGATATCATATGACATTTCACATTTATTATATTATAATTGTAATCTATCAATAAATTGCTGTGGCCATTTACTGCCAAAAATATTACCAGTTGTTGAAATTTATTGAGCATCTCTGATAAAAAATGCATTGAAATGATAAGCTATACCATGTGAAATGCTTGTCAAGCTACGACTATAATACATGAATTTGAAATGTTGACATAAAATTTGAGAGGAATTTTGAAGCTTAAAATACTTTAGCTGTTTTTTATTTAATTTCTTTGCACCTTGTTTCGCTATATTGATTGATTGATTAGTTAGAGTTTAACGTCCAATGAGCAATATTTCAGCTATATCAGGACGAGAACAAGTTAATCAATTCAAAAAATTGAAAGTATCAGAAGAAAGAAATAAAGGTGGAAGGGACAACCTGGGCAACGACTTTTGACTGCCACTGGAAAATTGGAGAAATGGGTAGGGGCAGGAAATTTAGCCTTCCATACGACACCCAGTGCGTCTGCCCTCTTTAGAGAAATATAGAAGGGGTCTTTATACTGCATGGAGCGTGGCGTTTCTCCACACAGTTTGGCTACAATGGTTCGCGGTCAGGCTTTCCGTATTATGACCTGACTACCCCGCATAGACAGGGCATTCGCTATATAAAAAGCTGCTAATAAAAGGCGGCCATATTTAGTCTTGTAATTACAGTAATTTTGGAGGAGTTTATCGACTTCAACATGTTTAAATCGAATGTGTAGATGTTGCCGATATCAGGCGTGATTTTTATTCAGCTGATTGTCTTAAAGACCTATTTACAAATGTCACTGGCGACAAAATCGTTCAATTTTTAAAAGCAATCAATTTATTTAGTAAGATTTAAATGGATTTAATTTATAGTTGTAATATTGTAACAGTTAAACTGTCATTTCTCCTATAATGTTTTTTATATTTTTTATATTTTACACTCTTGTTTTACTTTTTTAAAGCTTTAATGATTTTATATTGATATTTTATATATTTATTATAATTGTTCAAATTACTTAACAGTTCTCGCCACAATATAGCTGAAATATTGCTGAAGTTGGCGTAAAACATCAATCAATCAATCGACTCACTCACAAACTGAATGTGAAGTCGACTTTATGGAAATGTAAAATTTGTGAGTGAAAGGCGGAGTTAACACATCCATAAACTCCAAAATTACTTTTATTTCATATTATTCCAATCCTTTGATTTTAAAACAATGTTTTCACTTAGTTTGACGTCAACATATACCGCACTATTTTCCTCGGAGCGTATTTAATTTAATGGATAAGAAGCATGTATCGTTGTTGTTCGTGATGTTGACCAATGAAATTAGACCTGGCAGCAGCATTTGGAATTATAAATTGTTACAATGATCGAAATTTTATAACCACAAAACTTAACCTCTATACGGTATTTTCTTCTTCTTTTTTTAAAATAGTAATTACAATTAATCTAACTCTCTATTGTCTGTCTGGATGAATGCATTGGTATGCCGCAGGTTGGTTAAAATCACGTATTATTGAATATGTTGAAGACATTAACATAATAAAGGATGGGTTGCGATAAGATGCTAAATCCGCCCAAAGGGATCTCATAATTATTTTCTTCAAGGGAACTCATCGTTTCTTATGTATTTATAAAGCATAATATTATAATTATTTAGAATATAAATTAATAATTTGTTCTATTGACAAATATTTGATAAAATCTATGTTCTTTTACACCCCTATAAAGGGTAATTAACATTGGGCCTATGGGAAAAGGCTTACAATGGATCACGTTTCAAATCAAATTTGGCTATGACCTGCATTTGGACCCAGCTTCATATTTACACCATAAATGCATTATACATAGGGTATTATTCATGCAAAGGTTCAACCTGGGTCCATGTGCAGGTCATGTTGAAAGACATGAAAAATGCAAAAATTTTCAACTCCAAATGACTTACCGTAAAAGTAAAAATTAACCAATATTACTCGTTTATGTTTTACCCGTATAAATAAAAAGGTATCAATGCAACCAAGTCATTTTAAAAATGCTAAATGCGGCAATTTCTCAAGTAAAAATCAATTATATATATTTGGCAGTTTGCCAATACTGATAATATGAGTTATCGGTCTTTATCCCGATTTTGGAAAGAAAACATTACAAATGAAATAAAAGAGACAACATGAAAACCTATTTTAAAATGAATAATTATAGTATTAAATAGTTTCTTTTGATATTTTTATACGACCGCAAAATTTTTTAGGTCGGATAATGGTATGGCGCTGACGTCGTCGTCGGCGGCGGATTCGGTGTAGTTGTCGTCTGTAGACACTTTTGTAGTCATTAACTTAAGTTCGAGTTGTCCAATACTTATGAAATTTTAACACTGTGTTCCTTGGCACAAAAGGCAGGCAGTAACGGGGTTTGAGTGTTGGTACACCTCCCGTTTTTTTGAAAAAGGGGCCAAAAAGGGCAAGATTTGGTGTTTTCACATATTTGGCCGTAGAATTTTTATTATTCACCGGATACTCAGTGTGCTCTTGAGTAAAATTCCAATCAGTAGAACGCCAACGGATTTCACGTCCTATGTACCATTCATGAGATGAATAGGGCCCAAAAGGGATGAAACTCGAAAAAATTTTCAAATTTCTAGTCTGATTTTGATGCAGTTTTTCAAATGAATCCTTATGAAAAACATAACATACGTCTTGAATATTCAATTTTTGATAACTTGTTTTTTTTTTTAGCTATAAGGGGCCGAATTGGACCAAAATAACAAATGTTCAGATTATCAAAATTTCTGTTTTGCAAGGGGGTTCATTGAGATTTTTTTCTATAGATTCCTGATTTTTCGCATCTCTTAGGCTTTTGGGCTATAAGGGATCAAAGGGGCCAAAATTGCAATTTTTTCAAAATATAGATAACCTGATTTTGAATTGGATTTCGATGGGATTTGTTTTCTGTAGGTTCCTTTTGTTTCAAGCTCTTGGTAGTATGTCAACAGATTTTGAGTATCTCTTACCTTTTCCTAATTATAAGGGGTTGGAATTTATGAAAATACGTTAAATCATTAATTTCAATCGGATTTCGATGGGATTTCTTTCTTTGGATTCATCTTGATGTAAGCTGTAGGTAATATGTCATCAGATTTAACAGAAGTGTTACATTTTCGGAGCTTTGAGGGACCGAAAGAATCATTTTTATGCTCCCTAGTTTGTGTCCAGCTAATTACTGTGTCAAGCTACTTATTGTCTCCAAATTACTGTGATAAGCTTTGAACTGTTTTCACATTCACTTTAAGTTGCGCTTGTTCAAATTTCAGCGGTCGACATGCTGCAGTCGTATCATAGCCCTTTATTAATTTCGAAAACCATGTTTAATATCTGTAGCATTATAGGTACCATCGTACAGTTGTGATACTGATGGTATGTAATAATTACCTTTTTGTACATGGTAAAATGTATACAGTTGAACAAGTCTAATCCGACACACTGTGGGACCATAAGAATGTGCCGGATTATACAGGATGTCGGAATACTCAGGTTTAAAAAGCATTTAAAAACTATCATTTGGACCAAGAAATTACGTGCTAATACTTGTGATCTTTTTTTAGTTTTATGCCACAAGCTATGAATAATCATTTCTTGTTTTATTCCCAAATCGTGTAACTACCATGTAACTTTATGTCAATGTCTAATTTACTTTCTACGACTTTCTATGTGAAAATTATTTTATCTACATGTATATCTAAATGTCAACCTTTCAAGACGTTTACCATTTGTTTTTACCTTATGCCTACCGGTATATTTTTAAATTAAATTAAAATAAAAATAAATTAAAATACCCCCTGAAAGCAAACACAATCAATTTTTAAGTTATAGTTGAACACTCATAGGGTTCCTTTGTAGCAGTCCTCGATTTGAGCCACTTCCGGTTTCAAGTAAGTGAGAACCGAACTAAAATAATACTTTTATCATCTAATAATGTATTATAATGAGTCGTCCATTGTTTATGGCAATCTAAACGGGTCTAACATCGCTGTAACCACGTTTCTTCAATTTTTATTATGCTTGCAATAGTATTTCTAAACTTTTCCTAAAGTTAGCTTCAGTGATCTACTTTCGCATTTTATAAGCTGATACAATAATGTTGAGCACTGAATTGGATGCTATGTATATTTTCTGATAAGTTTCTATCAAAAGTAATACCACTTTGCCATATTGGCTAATTTTTCCGATGTAGACCATAGAAAATTTGGGTTTTCACAACTCTGTGAAAAATTGTTGTAAAATGACCTGCGCATGCGCAGTTTGAATATTTTATCATTTGACTAGTTAGTACAGATACATGTCTTAATTTTTGACCGTATTTTATTCATATCCACGTTGGGCCGGAAAACGGCCTTATCGCAACCCATCCTTTCAGGACCCTTTAAACTGTTCCACAAGGATTATATATTAAGAATTTAGAGGGAGTGAACATAAAAGACTTACATCAACATTGATAGATTCAACAATTTATCAAGATAAACTCTGTGAAACTGTTCAGGGGACCACGACAATTTGTCAGAAAACAGTGAAATACATTGGCAAACGAATACAGATGCAAGAACGAGGAAAGGGGACTTCTGAAATCATAAATAAAAAATCACGGCAATTTACATCTAGCATGAATTGAGACAGTATGACAAAGACAAAACAAATAAACAAAAATGAACAAGAACGCCACACAACAAAAGCACTAGCAATGAGACCCCCCATAGAAAACTGAGGTATCATCAGGTGCTCATGAAGGGTAAGCATGACCTACTCCAAGCGTGGCACCCGTCACACTGCAAGTGAAAAGTCCGATTTTGTCACAGTCGGTGTTAATCAGTCCGGTAACAAACTCTGGATCTACCCAAAGATATCTGTTCTCATTTGTGAAATAGAAACATTAACGGTCGGTCAAATCGTGGTGACGACCGTAAAACTTCTGTAGTGACATTTGCAACAGTGACTGAACATACCCTTGATGTTTTTGCGACAGTAATTTCACTCTGGTGACATAAGCGCTGTACAAACTACAGGCATGGCAATAGCGAACGAGTTGTGAAATATACATGCCATATACCAGAGATGTGGGAATATTACTGCTCAAAAACGGGAAGTTCACTATTGGAAAGTCGAAATCATTACGCTTGTAAAGTTTTGTTTTCAGACGTCCAGAGTTGTCATTGTAGAGGTATAGGTCTATGTATGATGCTGATGATGGTGTATCAGTGGTCTCCTTAATTTCGAGTTCCTTTGTGTATATAAGATGAAGGTTATCCTTAAATTGAGGATTGTTCAATGAAAGAACATCATCTATATAACGGAAACTGAAATTAAAGGATTTGGCTAGCTTATTGTCTTTTTTGAACTAGCCCTTGAATGAACCTGGCTTCATACGAATAAGGAAACAAATCTGCTTTAAGTGGCACACAATTAGTCCGCATAGGTATCCTTTTAGTCTGCTGGAAAACTTGTCCTCCAAATTCTGCAAATATGTTATCAATCAAGAATTCCAGCATTGCGATGACATCCTCCTCTGTATATTTTTTGTGTTAATCAGTGTGATGTTTAACAAAATAGGCCCCATCTTTACCTATCACTAAATATGAATATCTTCTTTCACTCTTTTTAGTACAGAAAGACTGATTCCAGAAGTATTAAATCCCGGAGTATCGTGTGGAAGAGCAGTATAGAGAGTAGGAAAATCAAATGTTTTGACACTGTTGCAGTGGTTGAAGGTTGAAAAGATTGCACTAAGATAATAGTACAACAAGTTTTCTAAGGGCATATAAAATACCTTTAGGCGGGGTGTGGGCGGGGTAATACAATATAACTAGCGCAAACGATTTCAATGTTTTCCGAGATTTGACGCTGACAAATGAAACATCACAATTTTTTTTTTGAGAAAAGGCAATTTGTTACTTCCAGTTTAGCAAACTTCATAAAGGAAACCGAATGGGTAACATCTGAAAAGTTACCAGTTTAATGTATATCTCGAGAACGAACTCAATGACCTGTATTTTGTTTGCTGTTTATAAACAACATTTTTTTTGACGTACACAATATCAAAATGTCATTAAATCGACATTAAAATGTCTCTAAAAGAGTGAAAATGTTTATAATGGGTCATTTTACAACGCTTTTACGGAAATAGATGCTATTCATTTACCTATGTTGAAGAGTAGAACACAATTGCTCTATCAAATGTAAAACTTTATAATTTTCACTTTTTTATCTTTTTATTATTTTAAAGCAATTTCATTAAAAATTATTTCTCCGTATTTTTAAAAAAATAAAATATTGTTTAAAAAAAAACAAAAATACGCGAAACGAATTAATCTTTGAATACGATATCAATCAAAATGAGGACAGTGATCCCATTTTTTCTTGTAATTACGGGGATCCTAAGTACATATTAAAAAAACTAATCCACATTTTTTTTGAAGTTCTATTTGGTTTCGGCTTTTTAAGTTCTCTGGCATAATTCATGACAAATATGTTTAAAGGCTACCTGAGATATTCTCATGTTTTCGTATCCAGTGCCCACATCTCGCTATTTTATTAAGCTAAGTTTTCTTGCAGATGCCTCTTTGAGTGGTTGTTTTTATGTTTTGGTTGTCCTCTGTAAGTCTTTTTCATCTTCTTTAATCCATACGGATCTTTGATTAATTATCCCCCGGCTTAGCGAAAGCGGGGGATTATGTAATGCAGTCCGTCCGTATGTACGTACGTACGTACGTATGTACGTACGTGCGTTTGTAATGCTCCCCGATAGCTCTGCAACTATAAGAGATACAAATTTGAAACTCGGCACCATACTAGAGTATGATCAGAAGTAGCGCACTGTGGATTCCGAATTTAGATCAAACGCCCTAGGGGCAAATTATGGGCGAAAACAAATTTTCGTGATATCCAATAATTGAAGAAATTTCAAAGGCCATTTGGGCTAGAAAGTTGAAACTCTGGAATGGACTCACATATAATGTAGCAACTTCACACAGGGTGTCGGTACTTTGGTATGATCCCTCAGGGCATGACCTCTAGGGGGTCCAAAAAACGAAAAAATCGATTCCGCTGGATCTCCTCTTACACCTTAAATCACAGACACCTTGTAATAAGGGTATAAGTAACACTATAAAAGTTGTCTGTGCCGAAGGTTTCGGAATTTTGAAATTTGCCCTCAGGGCGGAAAAATGAGCGAAAATGTATTTCCAGTTATCCAGTAATAAGCGAAATCTTCTGAAGTATTCATGTTTGGAAGCTGAAACTTTGTATGCAAGTTCGATTATGTGCATCTCATTTACTGATGATAGCGGACTTTTGGTATGACCCCTGGGGGCATGCCCTTAAGGGGCCAAAAAATATTAAACAATTAGTACTGGAACTCTATGTATAATTTCGATTTTGTGGTTTATATTTTCATGAGGAATTATTGGAATTGCTCTTTGAATACGTTCTAAGCTTTTGGAATCTAGACTCTGGTGCCAAATTTGGTAAATTTCCTGAAAATGTAAAAGACTAATAATTTTTGAAATTTCAACATGAAGTTTTATAATTAAGCAACTTTTTAATGTCATCAGCTAGGATGAACACTAGGATTTCAAAAATATGATTCTAATTTTGGTAAATTTCCTGAAACCCTCAAAGACCAATTATTTTTTGGAATGTTACCTAGCAACCATATCTTTTTTGATACTTTATAGTTTTAATGATCATTTTCAATGGTCAGATTGAAAAAAACTTTGATTCTAATTTTGGTAAAGTTCCTGAAACTCCCAAAGACCCATTATTTTTTGGAATTCTACCTAGCAACCATATCTATTTCAATTATTTAGAGTTATAAGAATGAATTTCAACTGTCAGGTTGCAAGAATCTTTGATTCTTATTTTGGTAAATTTCCTGAAACTCTCAAAGACCTACTGTTTGTTGGAATTCTACCTAGCAACCATATCTTTTTCAATTCCTTACAGTAGTGAAGATCATTTTCAATAATCGGAGTGCAAAAGACTGATTTTAATTTTGGTAAATTTTCTGAAACTCTCAAAGACTCATTATTTTTTGGAATTCTACCTAGCATCCATATCTATTTCAATTCCTTGCAGTAAAAATGATGATTTTCAACAGCCAGGTTGCAAAAATCTTTGATTCTAATTTTGATAAAGTTCCTGAAACTCTCAAAGACCCATATTTTTTTGGAATTCTACCTAGCAACCATATCTTTTTGGTGTTTTACAGTTACGATGATTAATTAAGTTTCAAAAACACATCAATCAATCAATCAAAAACACTTGTCTTTTCTTACAAGGGGAGGAGGTCCAAAAGGGGAGAGCGGGGGATCGCAATCTTTGATTGGCTGTTTTTCATTGTTTGCTAAAACAATAATATAAGAATAAGTTGCGTACGTTTTTTCCCTTTGCAGCTGCCAACTCCTTCCAATTTTGTAGCATTTCTTGCAATTTACGCCTTCGAAGCCTTGCTCTTTCCAACTGCACTCTTTTGTATTTTTTTCCTCCCTTGTTTATTAAGTTGAATGCTAATGTATTAATTAAAAGCATTAATGAATTGAACATGCATTAAAATCTTCATTGACAAAGCATTCATAATATTTGCACATCAGTGTACGAATGTTGAAAAAATTCGCTTGCTGGCAACTGCTTGCAAAAATAGATCGATTGTGGTTCTAATTAGAACGTAAATACCTTATTCGGATGGATCATAATTTATTCTTATTACAACGCTAAGCCGTAACTGCAATCACTCAGATGTTTCAAGTGTGAACATAATCGGGTTTAAAAAGAATCGATCTTAATCTGAATAGAAAACACCAAGTTCTAATGTGAACATCGTTTAAAAACGATATTTCAATAAGAGTTAAAGATAAATCGATACTATAACACGGCGGATTCGACTTCGCATATTGTGAAATTCGATTTAGATGCAAAACATGACACAAATTTCAAGCAGGCACCTTTTTCCATTATGACGTTATAATTGAAAACTTACTTTTTAATTCTTTTTGCCTTGATTTTGTCCCCTTTTACTATCAAGTATGTTTCTACGAACAATAAGGTGAAATACTGCAGATCCTTTCTTTGTTTATTTTCCAGATAAACGGATAGTTTTATGTATCTCTATGAAACCTAGTGAAAATCGTCCAGTGAAAAATAAGTAAATGATATTTAAATGTCAAAATTGAACATATTCTAATGGTTAGTGTATGACCTTACGAAGCTGAAGGTTGCCGTTTGCATTGCAACAGCTATAAGGGAACCCATGAAAAAGTGAAACACTTTTGCTAATAATGTGTTTTGAACATTTTTAGCTGGGTTATGAATGTTTTGGGGGAAATAAATCAGTTACTAACTGTTTTGGACCATATTGTTAATTGTTAACTGTTGAATTAAAAATAAAACGCTATTTGCTGTTAATCAATAAAATTGTGTAACTTGTTTTGAAGTTATCATGGATTTAAATTTACTATCAACTGTTTATGGGAAAATGAGTAACAGTAACCCCTCTTGCCCCCACCTCAGCCCCGGAATAAAATGTAGCCACTTTGTTATATATGTATATATGATGGCAAAAAAGGCTACGGTATTTCATGGAAAAGTAGGGTGACCAATGATCGCTGCATTTTCACGGCATTTTAAAATTTGAAATTTAATTGGATGTATGGAAATGAAAATCCTGCGAAAAAAGCCCATATTTCACAATTATTTCACGAGATTTTCATAGGTAAATCTTACAGCATTATTTAACCTCATTTTTCGCATTATTGCTGTGTGTGTATTTAATCCGTCGATTTTCAGTTATATAAAAAAAAATTAAAGCAACTGTCTTTATATACTGAAAATATCATAAAAAAATGTTATCTTTGCCGTTTTTAAATTCTGAATGCTTCACACTGATATGCGTTTAGTATTTAGCGTCATTGGCTGATGAAAGATGAAAGCATGGATGAAGGACAAAGAATTGCAGGGGAAAGGATAAGCTTGGAAAGGGACAGTCACAAATTTGTGATGTCCAAGACGTCAGTTTTGGACACAGATTTGCGACAGGACAGATTTGATTCTAACACATTTACTCCATATCTTTACATTGTTAATTTCAGAGTTTCTCTAGTTTGTATTCTTTGTAAATGTTTCTGAAATGTACCGACTTTGGATAACTTTTCAAAAAAAAAGATCAGGAACATCGGTTTTATTACATTTCTGGAACATTTGTATTACAGGCTACAAAATATCTCAACAATATGTCTGCAATATCTCTAATCAGCTCGACATACTAAAACTTTTTTTCAGATATTTTATATATACAACTAGAATGTCAATTGTTCCAAGAACAATTGATAGGTATTTTACAAAGTTGCGTCATAATGTTCTCATTATTGATTGTCCTAACAAACTGGCTTATTTTTTTCAAACTAATCATTAAACAAGCATTCTAAGCTTCATATGTATCTATTTTTGATAATTTAAACGTCAAGTACAGTCGTTGGCTTTGATTTTGACATTGACCTCATTCAAAGATCAACTCCTACTTAATACTTTTTTGAATGGAAAGTCTTCAAAGAAAGCTATTACTATCACAGCAAAACTTTTACAACAGGGTTACAGATTTCATTAGTTATTGAATACCTTTGAGAAGTTTTATAACAGATATGAATATTTAATATCTAAATATGGCGTTACTCGCAAACAGCTTATTACTAAGGGCTTTTCTAATCCCAGTTTTTACGGTAATGTTGTTAAAAAATGCCAGAAACTAATTAAAAATTCAGAAAAGCTGGGACGTAACTTACATTCTTTGCGTAATAGGGGATATTGACAAAATACTCTGCTTGCATCTGTTAAATTAGCTTTGAGATCTAGTGACCTGAAAATTTTACACACATACTGGCCTCTCACTGATACTGCCGATGTCTACTGAAATATATGATGATTCATGAGTTTGATTTTTAATCCGTAGTACGACAGTGTTCTACCAGCAGTCTAGGCTCCTTTACCTAGCCGGCAGATTAGCGGCGAGCACCCCTTGACCCATCTTTCAAAATTACTTATTGTCGTTCTCTCCTTTCAAGATTGTGGTCATGGAGTTAGTAGTCTACCTGCATTGGGTTTTATATTTATATTTAGTATACAATAGGGAAACGGGACAGATAAAAGGGAGGTTTGGGTACCAATAAACCGGTTTAACCCTACCGCTGGCCTTTGCTAGTGCCGGTACCAAGTCCGGCTGTCCCGAGATCCTATAGTTGTTTACGTTTGTCTTTTGTCTTATTTTTTGTTTTTCCTGTGTATTTCCCTAGCGGATTGTGGCATGTAATTATAATTTTCAGCCATTGTAGGTGTTTCCTGTTGTCCCTTTTGTTTCATTAGCATGACACCTACATCATACATCAAAAATTAGTTTTTGGTCCATCACCCCATAAAAGTTGGTCTTATCATTTTGAACCCAAAGTAAGAAATGAAAAGAGATACACGTTTTCTTTGTCACATTTAATTAGCTTTATGTAACGGCTGCAGTGTATCGCTTACAATTAGGGAGAAAATTCTGTTTCTTAAAACAGATCGGATTCACAGGTCAGTCTGATCGAAACCTGATCAGGCTGGTGAATGGTACCAAGTATCAAAAGAAAGAAATATTTTTTTTTCATATTTTTGATTTTTATACCACCGCAAAAATTTTGCGGTCGTATAATGGTATAGCTTTGGTGTCGGCGTCTTTGGACAGCGTAACTTTGGTTCTAGTGGACGGGTCATTATCAAATTTAAGAATGATGTTTCTGGGCAGATGCGTAAACTGAGATTTCAATTATAAGTTTTTGGCCCCGCCAAATTACAATAAAGGGCAAAATAGGGGTAAAATTGGGTGTTTTCACATAACTGACTTTAGTTCATTCCGTGTATGGCACTCGGTGGATATCCTCAGTACTGGATTTGGCTTCTTTTTTCGATATTTTTGGTTATGAGTACTTCTTTGTTTACAATTTTTCGATTATGGCTTTCCATTTTATTTGATTTTAATGCTGCTGATGAGAGGTTACTCCTTGAAACACGTGTACAGCATAACTAAATTTACTGTTCGTTTTTGCAACTTTGGTATTTTTGTATTTTTAAACCAATGGATCGATGCCACTGTTGGTGGACCAGATGTCCCCGAGGGTATTCACCAGTCCAATAGTCAGACTTGTCTGGCAGAAAAAATTACCTAGCGATTTATAGAAATTTACTGTTTTATCAAAATTCTAACCCCTTACAAATACTACGGCTTCATTCCGTGTATGGCACTCGGTGGATGTCCTTAGTACTGGATTTGGCTTCCTATTTCGATATTTTTGGTTATGAGTACTTCTTTGTTTACAATTTTTCGATTATGGCTTTCCATTTTATTTGATTTTAATGCTGCTGATGGTTACTCCTTGAAACACGTGTACAGCATAACTAAATTTACTGTTCGTTTTTGCAACTTTGATATTTTTGTATTATTAGAATCTTTATTATTAATCAGATTTTGATGGGGGTTCTTTCAGTGTTCTCTAGAGAAAAATTTCCAAAGAGTAAGATTCAACGGATTTAACGTAGTATGTACGGTTCCCTACACAAATTTGAGCCCAAAGGGGCAAATCAAAAAAAAAAATTGTATCTTTTGTCCAATTTTGATGCTGTTTCCAGTGGATTCTTTATGGAAAATTAAGACAGCGCCCAACTATTAGATTTTTGGTAAGTTGTTTCTTTTCCCAGCTATGAGGGGCCGAATGGGACCAAAATTGAAAATTTGCAGATTACATAAAATTTTCATTTTTCACCGGATTTTGATGTTTTTTTTGTTTTTTTTTGGTTTGTTATTTTTTAATCTCTTGATATCTGCTTATGGCAATTTTCAACGGATTTGGTTTAGCTCTAAAAGTTTCCAGGCTATAAGATGGGATTTTATTCTTTGGATTCCTCTTGATATGAGCTTTCAGTAGTATGCCAACAGATTTGAGGTAACTCCTATGGTTTCCTAGCAAAAAGAGGTCAAAGGGGCCAAAATTGCATTTTTTCTAAATAATGTGAAATTTTATTTTTGATCAGATTTCGATGGGATTTTTTCCTTGGATTCCTCTTGATATAAGCTTTCAGTAGTTATAAGGTGTCAAAGGGGTCAAAAATCGTAATTTATCAGATTTCGATGGGATTTTTTTCTTTGGATTTCTCTTGTTGTAAGCTTTTGGTTGTATGACAAAAGATTTGGCATAGCTCTAACCCTTTCCACACTATAAGGGGTCAAGGGGGCTAAAATTGCAATTTTGTATGTAAAATCTTTTTTTATCGGGCTATAATGAGGTTGATATATTCGGATTCCTCTTATAGTAAGGTTTAAGATTACCACTTTACCACAGTAACTTCGGTATTTAGTTATTTGTTACCACTGGGTCGATGCCTCTGCTGTTGGACTATTAGTCCCCGAGGGTATTCACCAGCCCAGTAGTTAGTACTTCGGTGCTGACCCGAAAGCCGATTCGATTTGGAACCTTACAATATCTAATTTTTGTAAATTTTGTTGAAACTAAGGAGTATCTCCCTCATGCAAAGCTCTGTCCTTAGCTGATTTTGGCTTCCTATTTAGATCATATTTGGTCATTTGTTCTCTATCAGTTTTTAAACATCTTTGACTTTATGGTCTTCCAAACG
>MJUU01016300.1:0-33248 GCA_002080025.1 Modiolus philippinarum | reverse complement strand
AGCGAAAACGGTTGGCGAAATCAGAAATTCAGACGTACATTTACAAATGATATTAATTATATATCGTAACTGATAATAGTTAATTATGTTAAAGGTAAAATTGCTTTGGAATTTGAATATCACATTTACTATGGTGCAACTAAAATTATTATTATAACAAACTAGCAAAGTGGAGCTAACGTGTCTAGAGTTTACAGTATGTATATACATGTAAAGTAAAAAACCAAGGCATATTTTTCATAAATTGTTTTTCTCATGAGCTTTTACTTTTTAAAATCAACAAGACATGATCACCGTGATCAAGTTCAACGACTGCTACAGGCATATAAATTAAGGTAGTTGCCAGTGTTGATTTCTGACATTTGGTCAGATATGCGGAAACCTCTGTCTTTTTCCATATCATAGATGTAAAGTATTTTGCCCATATACACCCACTTTTCATGTTATATTCTAAAAGCATGTAGCTATAAGGAATTTTAATAGAAGTTCAAGAAATTGACATTACTCCTCCCCTCGATTTTCATAAATGTCTGAGAAAAGCCAATGAAAAACCTAAAAATGGACAATTTTCAATTGCCCGTATCTCAAAATCAAGCGCTTCAACGTATTATTTTTTCTTGTTTATTGTCAAACCTTTCATTAATATCTACTGATTCAAAACACTTTACAAAATTCTGTCATTCAAAGGTTGCAACTACCTTAAGTTACAAGTAAACGTGTTGAAATTTCTCTGCTACAGAGGACATTTATTGGCAATACACAATCGCCGTTGCTTATTAATTGTCTACAAGATGAACCAGTAAACAAAACGGAAACATATCATGGACGGAAATAAAATTTGGAAAAACGCATAAAGTATCCAATTATGCATAATAAATAACTAAATACGAAGTTACTGTGAATTTTGATTCTGCATATGCGCATTTCGACAACTTATGTCTCATCAGTGCAGATAAAATCTAAACGTTTGAAAGACCATAAAGTCAAAGTTTAAAAACTGATAGACAACAAATAATCAAATATGATCTAAACAGAAAGCCAAAATCAAAAGGACAGAGCTTTGCATGAGGGAGGCGTAGTGTATAGACATCAAATTTCACAATCAGGCCGATAGACATAAGTCAGAGAGACGTGTACGCGGTCACATAAACTCTTGAAGGGTTAATACCATGTACCCTTGCTGAGACTGAATGCCTGTTATATGAGTGATGAACATATTGACCCTATAACGCAATCGAAAAGTCTAAATTACAGGTTTGTTTATTGGTAAAGAATACAAATGCAATTTCCGTGATTATGATTTCGTTCTCACATAACTATACCAGGTCGTCGGCATGGTTTGGAGGGGTTAAATGTATTATTCATATGTTAGATTTTAGTTTGACAATACTTTATTGCAAAAAATATATAAAAAAATAGATAGTTGCATAAATGAACAGATAAAATCATCAGGAATGTAAAGAAATAAAATATTACAAAACAAATATAAATAAATTAAATAAAAAAAATGAAATATAGATAAAATTAAATAAATTAAAAAAATAAATTTTAATAGAAATAAAAATTAATAATAAATTAATATAAAAAAATATAAATAAAATTAACGAGTTTAATAATAAAAAAATTATAGAATAAAATGAATAAAACATTTAAATTAATTACAATGTAGTCAAATAAATAAAAATCTTTACTTTTGTTTTAAATGACTGGTCTGAGTTGTAAAAGTCTGTCCAGTGTTGAGTCAACGCTGATCAGTCTTTCTCAACACTAACTGTGTTGTTAAATTCTGATTTCTGTTGAGAATGTCTGTCAAGTGTTGAATCAACACTGATCAGTCGTTTTCAACACGGCATGTGCTGTAAAAGACTGATCCTTGTTGACAATGTCTGTCCAACGTTGAATAAACGCTGGTCAGTCATTTTCAACACAGATCAGTCTTTTACAACACAGGTAGCGTTGAGAATGACTGTTCAGCATTGACTCAACACTGGACAGACATTCTCAACAAAACTCAGTCATTTACAACACAAGTAGTGTTGAGAATGACTGACCATTAATGGCTCAACACTGGACAGACTTTTGCAACACAGGTAAGGACTGAGACTGACTGAAACGAGTTTGCTCAACTCTGATCATAGATTTTAGTCAAAACTAGTGTTGAAAAAGACTGATCAGCATTGAATCAACAGAGCTTAGTCAGTCTTTATGTTGTTCAGATTTTTAAAGTCCAAAAACGACTGACTCTGGTAAAAGCAGTCAAAATATTAGTGTGTTATCTACGCCTAATATATCAATGTTCACATGGTTGAATCATTAATCGCTTTTGCATTTTATATCAAAATCTGTTGATTACATTTTATAAGTGTATGGAAAGGTTAGATACCATTTTTAAAACAATGTTTTCTGGAGTGTTACACAAGCTTTTTGTTTATTTGACATAAATTTAACATTGTATTAAGAATCTGCTGTATCTGTATCTTCGGCTGATCGAAAAATCAGTTTCATAGATAATATTCCATTAGTTTCTTTAACTATATTTCAGAGACAATTTGCCTTTTAATTGTCACGTGCTTAACAGAAGAACGCCGGCAGATGTGTACTTAAAATTACATAATATTACAAAAACAGGATAACCGTAAACACCTACAATAGCCAGGAACTACAATCACATGCCACAATTTACAAGCTAACTGCAGCAGAAATACAATAATGAAAACAAGAGACAAACATTAATAACGATAGGAACTTTAACTTCAAACGATAAGTTTATTTAGATACATTGAAAATTTAAGAGGTTGACATGGGTTTTGACTCAATGTCTGGCATTTTATGTATTACAACCTTTTCTTCACTTTAGAAATAACTAAACAGTATTCCCATACTGCAACTGTTACAGAAAGATTTGGTATCTGATAGAAATTGTAACTTATTTTTGCAATTTTTTATGTTTATATGTTTTTTATTTCAATATATTTGTCATATTATACAATTTTTAAATTGAGAACTTATTACATGTGCTAACATTCCTTTTCTGTTGATATGTACTTTTCATGTACATTTTAACATTAAAGGAAAAAAACGAACAAAAAACAAAAACAGACAGATATTTTTTAAAGGGAAAAAGGCAAACAACCATATCCTGGGGTTACATGTAAAAACATAAAAAAAAATAGATATCTATTTCCAATACCATGACATTTACAAACATTTCCTTCACTAAGTAGAAATAATATCAGAAACAACGGCAGTAGAATACTGAAAAAAACAAAGGACTGGTACTTACAAAAATCGAAGTCCAAAGAGAACCCAGAAGGAAAAAGGAAAGCTAAGCAGGTACAAAATTTCATTTTTTTTCTTTGTTATCCTCACCTGTCAAGACATTAAGACGTTAAACAACAGTGAAAATGGGGGAATGAACAAAGCTCGTTGTTGAAGGCCTCATGGGGACTTGAAGATGAAGAACAACAACAGTAAAAGCGTTTTTCAATTGCTTGGTTCTAACATGTATTAGTAGAGACTTTGTCTTGTGTACATTTACTACATATCCTTTAATTGTTTATTTGAAACAACAGCGACACTCAACAGCATTCAAGTAATTCTGATTCTAATCGCATCAACATTCCAGGTCAAACTCACTACGAAAGTTTAATGTTATTATTCAAAGACATAATTTTGATGAAGTTATATAATATTCACCACTTCTATATGTTTTGCAAGCAACTTTAGAGTTAATAAGCATTCAACACAGGCATACCTTCAGTTAAGTCAATATACAATTATAAATGGACCGTGTTAATATTATATTATCCTGACTAAATGCAGATCTTGACATTTGTGTCAATGTGATTGCATATATTATTTTTTATGCATTTGATTACAATATCAATCTATTTCAATGCTATAACTTTAGTAGAATGGCCATTTGTTAATGTCATGTGGATATCTATGATTTTTCGAAGACAACCAGCACTATTATGGCCTCAAATTGGTACACTGTTGTAAAGCGGTAAGTTTGAAAATTTACACGAGTAAAACTTTGAGCAATCACAAAAAAACCAACTTAAATTAAATAAAGCTAGCAATGATTCCAAATGTTGCCCTTTTCTGGATCTGACCATCATTATTGACTCTGGTAAAATCAAAACCAAAATATATGATAAAAGGGATGATTACTAATTTCCCTTTTCTTGACGGCGAGATTCCCCTTGCTCCATCCTACGGGGTGTATATCTCTCAACTGGTACGATTCGCATGAGTTTGTTCTACTCTTGATGATTTCAATGAACACAATCGTACTATCATAGCCAAACTTCTACAACAGGGTTACAGATTTCATAAGTTGTTGATTACATTTAAGAAGTTTTGTAATAGATATGAACATGTTATATCTAAATATGGCGATACTCGTAAACAGCTTATTACTATGGGCATTTTTAGTCCTCAATGTTACGGAAATGTTGTTAAGAAATGCAAGAAATTGATTAAAAATTCGGAAAAGCTTGGACGTAACTTACACTCTTTACGTAATAGGGGATATCGGCGAGATATTCTGCTTGCATCCGTTAAATTAGCTTTGAGACCTAGTGACCTGAAAATTTTGCACACATACTGGCCTTTCACTGATACTGCCGATGTCTACTGAAATTTATGATTATTCTTGACCAAACCCATCGGGAAGTTTTGAGTTTGATTTTTCTTCCGTAGTGCGACAGTGTTCTACCAGCAGACTAGACTCCTTGAGCTAGCCGGCAGTTTAGCGGCGGGCACCCCTTGACCCACTTTTCAAAATTACGTATTGTCTTTTTCTCTCCTTTCAAGATTGTGGTCATGGAGTTAGTAGTCTACCTGTATTGGGTTTTATTTGTATTTTTTAATACTATAGGGAAACGGGACAGATAAAGGGGAGGTTTGGGTACCCATAACCCGGTTTAACCCTACCGCTGGCTTTTGCTAGTGCCGGTACCAAGTCCGGCTGTCCCGAGTTCCTATCGTTGTCTACGTTTGTCTTTTGTCTCATACGTGTTTTTCTTGTGTAGTTCCCTTGCAAATTGTTGCATCTAATTATAATCTTCAGCCATTGTAGGTGTTTCCTGTTATCCATATTTTAACATTTGCATTAGTGTCAGAATCATTTCATTAGCTGTGGCATCATGACTGCATTCGAGACATAATGACTCGCAAACAAAAAAGTAATGTTTTTCATTCATTTAAAATATTGATCTTTTTCATTAAGTCATAAAAAATACAACTTGTCATGTCTTGTGAGCAATTATTTAATTATTATACTTCACTCTACTTTCATTAGATATAAGAGTTTAATAACATTTCATTTTGAAACGAGTCAATAAAGCTCACCAAAAGTGATATTTGACATCAGCATATTGATAGGTTGCTTTTATACCACCTCGTTTTCAAAACGTAAGTAAATTGACAAAATAATGAGAAAGAAATGAGATGCTGCTATTTACAAAAAAAAAACAAAAAAAAAACACAACCCCCCCCCCCCCCCCAAAAAAAAACAAGGACACAGGGAGGAGGATGTCAAGACAAGGATAGATTTTATACAAACTAGAATATCTTACTTGTGCAATGTCTGCTAACGCACGACGATGACCGATAATATTTCGATTTGAACGACAACCACTCGGAACACTTCAAGAGCCTGTTATGCACTTCAGTTTCTAAAAGTTCACTGAGACATTTACCTATGACCCTGAAAATCATAATCATTTTGGCATAAACCTTTATAACATTGCTAATAAGATAGGTACATCGATTTGTTTTTCATTTCGTCTTCACGTCTAAAAAAAAATATTTTCATTTCGTTAAAATTCAAAAAATGAACGCATGCAAGTAATTAAGTTTAAAATTGGACCCTATCAAGGAAATTTTACTAAACTTTACGGAAATTACAAATGGATGATCTTTACAAAGATTTCTCTTTTCGTTCATATCCGCTAAAAATGCCGCCAGACAAAAAATTAGTCCAACATTAGATCCTATTGAAAAAAAAAACATTTAAATCAATTGCTTTGAAAATATAAAAGCGAATTTAAGTAAACTATACTGTTAAAGTATAGGGAATATCCGTAACTGAAATGCTCATTTTGATCTGTTCAGACAAACAACATCAGGGTATAATTGAATTGCAGATTGGCCTAATGGGAAATTCAGAACTTGATAATATCCTTTGAAATCTCAAAAGCAGAGTTTATCAACCTTTACACGAATATTGAATAGAAGGTCTACGATTGCTGCTCGTTCAGTTTTGATGACTGTCAGCGTGGGGCTTGATGTAGTTTAAACTTGGGTTTAACTTTGAATTGAGGACTGCTTTGGGATATTTGTTTTCTAGATGACAACGGATTTGACATGTTTAACACGGCTGGTTTCATATAAGATGCAGGAAATGCTTAATCTACCAATGCCCCAATCTCAACCATGTTTTAACTCGGGTCTGTATTATTAATTTATATTTTATTCCCTTTTTTCTTTTCTTTTCCGTATCTATGGATGATGAAGGGAAATACATTTACTAACAATACTCCTTTTTTACATGTTCGACAAAACTAAACAATCCGTCACGGAACCTAGTTTAACGTTGCCCCTATGAGAAAAACATTTTGATCATTTTCTCTGAAACCCTTCCTTCTAATTCAACCAAATTTACAGGAATATCAAAAAGGAAGCCCTTTAAAAAATAGTATTTCATCATTTTATTCCGATACGACTAAAAATATGGAAGCCAGTGCTGACCTTTGTTAACTATTTGACCATATTGGAAAAAACACGATTTGTTATCATCTGCGCTTGAAGCCAATTGAATTGAACTGCACTGGAAAGGCTGTTAAGTATTTCCCTCCTACATCGGAAGAACTGTCATACCATACATATCATACAACATAATATAAAACGTAAACAGTAATAATAAGCAATATCACTGTCAGCATATCATCCCGCTAGCCTTAACACAGGACAATAATAGTTGGTTATTATTTAAAGAACAATTATGATTTTCACGCTAAAAAAATGTTTAATGCAAATATTTGTCTCCTTGTTCAAACCAGAGTTTTTGACAAAATTACTGATGTTTTGACAAAGCGATTTGTTCGTATAAGATAACAAAGTTAATTTAGTTTCTGCAAATGGGCATTTCGACTACTTATGTCTCTTCAGTGCAGATAAAATTTAAACATTTGGAAATCCATATACCGAAATATACGTAAAAGCTGATAGTGAACAAATCACCAACAGGATATTTCATTTGACTCAACACATAAAAAAAACGAAAAAAAAAAAACCCCGGAAAATAAATAAATTAAAATAATTTTATTCGAAGTAGAAATTACCATACAACTAATGATATATACTTTTACGGCCACTGTCGTATAAGAAATAATTGAGTTGCTTCGGGTGAAATCATTTTGTACAAAATGACACAAATTAAACATTAATTCATAGTTATAGTTGACAGTAAGTGAACTCGTGATAAATGAGTCGTTAGAGTCAAAAGACAACATTATAAATAAAATGCTGCGTCAAAAGCACATGATACACCCATCCCCATTTTAAAACAAAGTAATTAAATGATTCTTGAAACAAAAAATCCATTTGAGGAGGCAAGCAATATGTTTATTTAAATAAACCCTGGCTTGAAGGATAGCAAGAATAAAGAAACAACCTTTGGACATATATATGCTGATTTCTGGTATTTATCAATCAATTCATTTTGTGAGTAACAAAAATGTATATGTTTTAGAAGTAACGATTTCAACTGTATTAAAGATAATATATCATAATTAAAATGATGGGCGCGGCACCACTCAGGGGACTTATGATATGTGGTAATCAATTTCTCTTGTCATGAGGAATCAAAATTTAAATCGTTAAAGGTTGGGGATCTTAACTGTTTCAATCATTCTTCAAATGAAGACGAGGTGCTCCACTCTCTTCGACTTCTGGTATGTATCAATCAATTGCCCTTGTAATGTTTAATCAACATGTATACGGTTAAGGGTTGGGATCTCGACTTTTATCAAGAATGGATCTAAGCTACCGTTATATGATCGTAAAAAATATTAATATTTTTGAAAAGCTAGAATTTGATAAAGCAAAGGATAGAAAAAAGAAGGGAAACGGGGAATGTGACAAAGAGACAACGACCCTACGGGAGTTATAACAACTCAAAGCCACCAAAAGATCTTCAATGAACGAGGAATGAGGAAACCCCACACCCAACGGCAGGTCGGAGTCGGCCCCTAAATGAAGAGTAATCAAGTTCAGCGAAATAAACATCATCCTAGACTCCTATAGACATAAAGTAATCTAACTAAAAGACAGACTAGACACACAATGGCTTTATAAATTTCCTGACTTAGGACAGGCGCAAACCTGCTGCGGCGGGGTTAAACTGGTTTTATTGGACCCAAACCTTCCCATATAGCCAATGTGATAAATCAAAAAACAATCATAACAACAGTAAAATTCAATTAGCAACAGGACCGAGTCAGTTGTGAAAAATGAAACTGAATGAACTAAATATACGGACATAATATCTCATGATAATATCTCATGTGTATACTTTGTTCAATTACTATTATCTAAATTTATGTAAATTCTAAAACCGAAGGATTAACTCCCACCATCGTAGTTTGTCCTTAGCTATATTTGATATTACTGATTATTCGGATTTCGTTTGGTTTTATGCATTTTAACATTTTTTGAAATTATGGATTTCCTTTGTTTGGGTTCTAGTGCTGCTGATGAGGAATAAATTTCCGAAATGGCCATACAGCTCATTAAAATTATTGCAGTTGGAGTTAACATATGTGTTATGGTCTCATGTTCATTTACACCATATCCTTTCGTAAAATATATAAACATGAAATCACAAGAGACTACTAGCAGATAACTGACATGCCAGCTCCAGACCCAACTGACAAAGTAAGTTATGTACCCTAAGTATACAGTTTCCACCAAGATCCCTTCCTGTGAGGAGTTTAGCATAATGATTTCATGCACATACCGGAATACATAACCCGTGTCCATGCAATATAAATTTTATAAATTTAGAATGTGTTTAGTTAAAATGCAAAGCCCCAATCAAAAAATCAATGTTAATACCAAAGAAGGCCATACGCAATGACTTGACGACAATACCCTAATGAATTAGACGATTTAAAGGTTTTATAAGTTTGTTAGGCGAGTTTAAGTATTTTTTACTCTTATATAAAACATTACCGTAAAATAAGGGACGTGAAATACCAGCCTTGATCAGATGTTTACAGGTTGCATTGTATTAATGAACTAAGTCTTTATATCGATGATAAAATTTAGTAAAGGTTTTAACTAGTTTATGATAACGAAAACCTTGATGTAATAATTTTTCAGTTATGAAAAGATCCCGTTCATTAAAATCGCAAACGTTATTACATACTCGAGCAAATCGAACAAGTTGAGATATGTAAACACCATATGATGGCTCTAATAGAACATCGCCATCCAGAAATGGAAAATTAACTATGGGAAAAGAAAAATCGCCCCTTTTATCATAAATTTTAGTACCTAATTTACCAGTATCTTTTGCCCATTTTGGCGTTACAATGTGTTTAATTGTATTTTTTCACGAAGCCGACTCTAAGTGTGAAAAGTCAAAACTTTCGCACGAGAAACTAGGAAAACTGTTCGAAAAGCTCACGTATATATATATCTGCATTTTATTCCAGTAATAAAAAAGAATAAATATAGATCAAATCAAATTTTATGAAAATTTCAATAAATTTTCATGAAGTGGTCTAAGAAGAGTTTTCGGCACAAAGAAGTGATCATTTGGCGGCCGAACGAACAAACCAACAAAGGGACACCGCGATCACTATATACCCCCTTAAATCGGAGTTATTTATAATGGCAGACTCTTGTTTACATAATTTGGTTGATTAGATCATCAATTTATTGTATGTTCCAACGTCAGAAAAAACGGCAGTAGAATACCGAAGGAACAAAGCACAAAATTACACAAATCAAAGTCCAGAGGCAAGGCAAAAGCAAGAACACCAAAAGACGGAAGACCAAAGACACCACATGCCTACAAAACACTCGAACGTTACATATACAACACAAAAAACTAAAGCACTAACAGTGTGAACTCTCAATAAACAAGAGTGACATCAGGTGCCCCGGAAGGGTAAGCATGTCCTGCTCTGTGCACAGCACCCGTCACACTGTCAGTGGGTCAATTCAGGGTAAAGTCGAAACCGGTAATGTCAAATCAGGGAAGACGCAAATCTAGCTGAAAATGTCAGTTTTTATTTGTGACACTGACATTTCATATCTATCTATGATGTCGTGGTGACGGCCATAGAATTTCTGAAGGGACGAAAGTAACAAAGGCTGAACATATCCCTGACTCAGCAGTTTTTCTGACAGTGCTTTTGCTCTTTCCACAAAGTCACTGTATGTACTGCACGCTCTACAGTAACGAATTTATTGTGAAATATATACTCCATATGCTGGGGATGCAGGTATATTGCTGCAGAGAAAGGGAAAGTTCACAATTGGAAAGTCAAAATCATCACGTTTGTCATAAAATCTAGATTTCAGACGTCCATGTTCGTCAATGTACAACAAAAGGTCAAGGTATGAAGCAGAATCGGGTGTATCGGTTGTCTCTTTAATTTCAAGTTCACTGGGGTAGATACGATGTAAATATTCTTTAAATTTTGGGTTATTAAGAGAAAGTACATCGTCTATATATCTGAAGCAGAAACCGTTGCAAAAAATGTTTTCGGATTTCAGGCCAAAATTAGACTACATGAAAACGGATAACTTGTTCATCATTTTGCCTTTCTGGCTAAATGGCCCAAAAAAGGTAAACAAGTGAATAAATCAATGGAAACAAACCACATCCAATAACCCAAATATCAAGAAACTAAAATAAATACATAGAGGAAGAAGTGATCATTTTGCCTTTCTGGCTATCTGGGGTTTATCATGATACCCATAGTAGATTTGCCTACTGTAAGAAATATAGAATTTTATATTTTACTGTTGAGAGGGTTCAACAAGTGTTGCAGATCGATATGGTAACGAAGTAAAAAAATATTTGTTTTCGAGCAATGTATTTTCAATTACAACATTTTATATCATCATTCAAACAAGTGTTTTTTTCCAAGACGTCAGCAAGCATGGTCGCCTTTTCAATGACGAACCCATAAAACACAGGTTACACTTAACCGGTCATAAACGGGTGTGGTCGAAATCGTTAGATCACAAAATCATTCGTGAGAAATTATTAGGTTCTGACTTAGTACAGGCATTTCAAAAGAAATGGAGGGTTAAACCGGTTTTCACTCTTCATGAACAATTGAAATCTCAGCTGAAAAATATCATTCATAGATGTTTCTAACGAAGATATAAGAACATTGTTATAGGCAGAGAAGAAGCATACTTCGTGAAATACGACTAGGAATAACAGAATATGAAAAAGAAAGGAAATGGGGTAAATGTAAAGGAGACAACATCCCATATCCAGGTTAAAACGACCCAAAACAAAGCATCTAGCTGTCACCGTACGGTCTTCAACACAGTGAGGAACCTCACACCATATAGAAAGCCCTAAATGGCCCAAAAAAGGTAAACAAGTGAATAAATCAATGGAAACAAACCACATCCAATAACCTAATTATCAAGAAACTAAAATAAATACATAGAGGAAGAAGTGATCAAAAGGTTAGATTTTCTGATCGACAATATATTTGTCCAGTTTTGAGTTGGAGTTTGCAATACAGATTTTATAAATTTAGAATGTGTTTAGTTAAAATGCAAAGCTCCGATCAAAAAATCAATGTTAATACCAAAGAAGGCCATACGCAATGACTTGACGACAATACCGTAATTATAACCCTAATGAATGAGACGATTTAAAGGTTTTATAAGTTTGTTAGGCGAGTTTAAGTATTTTTTACTCTTATATAAAACATTACCGTAAAATAAGGGACGTGAAATACCAGCCTTGATCAGATGTTTACAGGTTGCATTTTATTAATGAACTAAGTCTTTATATCGATGATAAAATTTAGTAAAGGTTTTAACTAGTTGATGATAACGAAAACCCTGATGTAATAGTTTTTCAGTTATGAAAAGATCCCGTTCATTAAAATCGCAAACGTTATTACATACTCGAGCAAATCGAACAAGTTGAGATACATAAACACCATATGATGGCGCTAATGGAACATCGCCATCCAGAACTGAATAATTAACTATGGGAAAAGAAAAATCGTTCCTTTTATCATAAATTTTAGTACCTAATTTACCAGTATCTTTTGCCCATTTTGGCGTTACGATGTGTTTAATTGTATTCTTTCACGAAGCCGACTCTAAGTGTGAAAAGTCAGAACTTTCGCACGAGAAACTAGGAAAACTGTTCGAAAAGCTCACGTATATATATCTGCATTTTATTCCAGTAATAAAAAAGAACAAATATAGATCAAATCAAATTTTATGAAAATTTCAATAAATTTTCATGGAGTGGTCTATGAAGAGTTATCGGCACAAAGAAGTGATCATTTGGCGGCCGAACGAACAAACCAACAAAGGGACACCGCGATCACTATATACCCCCTTAAATCGGAGTTATTTATGATGGCAGACTCTTCTTTACATAATTTGGTTGATTAGATCATCCATTTATTGTATGTTCCAACGTCAGAAACCGTTGCAAAAAATGTTTTCGGATTTCAGGCCAAAATAAGACTACATAAAAACGGATAACTTGTTCATCACTTTGCCTTTCTGGCTATCTGGGGTTCATCATGATAGCCATAGTAGATTTGCCCACTGTAAGAAATATAGAATTTTATATTTTACTGTTGAGAGGGTTCAACAAGTGTTGCAGATCGATATGGTAACGAATTAAAAAATATTTCTGTTTTTGAGCAATGTATTTTTAATTACAACATTTTATATCATCATTCAAACAAGTGTTTTTTATTCCAAGACGTCAGCAAGCATGGTCGCCTTTTCAATGACGAACCGATAAAACACAGGTTACACTTAACCGGTCATAAACGGGTGTGGTCGAAATCGTTAGATCACAAAATCATTCGTGAGAAATTATTAGGTTCTGACTTAGTACAGGCATTTCAAAAGAATGGAGGGTTAAACCGGTTTTCACTCTTCATGAACAATTGAAATCTCAGCTGAAAAATATCATTCATAGATGTTTCTAACGAAGATATAAGAACATTGTTATAGGCAGAGAAGAAGCATACTTCGTGAAAACGACTAGGAATAACAGAATATGAAAAAGAAAGGAAATGGGGTAAATGTAAAGGAGACAACATCCCATATCGAGGTTAAAACGACCCAAAACAAGGCATCTAGCTGTCACCGTACGGTCTTCAACACAGTGAGGAACCTCACACCATATAGAAAGCCCTAAATGGCCAAAAAAAGGTAAACAAGTGAATAAATCAATGGAAACAAACCACATCCAATAACCCAAATATCAAGAAACTAAAATAAATACATAGAGGAAGAAGTGATCAAAAGGTTAGATTTTCTGATCGACAATATATTTGTCCAGTTTGGAGTTTGGAGTTGCAATACAGATTTTATAAATTCAGAATGTGTTTAGTTAAAATGCAAAGCCCCAATCAAAAAATCAATGTTAATACCAAAGAAGGCCATACGCAATGACTTGACGACAATACCGTAATTATAACCCTAATGAATTAGACGATTTAAAGGTTTTATAAGTTTGTTAGGCGAGTTTAAGTATTTTTTACTCTTATATAAAACATTACCGTAAAATAAGGGACGTGAAATACCAGCCTTGATCAGATGTTTACAGGTTGCATTGTATTAATGAACTAAGTCTTTATATCGATGATAAAATTTAGTAAAGGTTTTAACTAGTTGATGATAACGAAAACCCTGATGTAATAGTTTTTCAGTTATGAAAAGATCCCGTTCATTAAAATCGCAAACGTTATTACATACTCGAGCAAATCGAACAAGTTGAGATATGTAAACACCATATGATGGCGCTAATGGAACATCGCCATCCAGAAATGGATAATTAACTATGGAAAAAGAAAAATCGTCCCTAATTTACCAGTATCTTTTGTCCATTTTGGCGTTACGATGTGTTTAATTGTATTCTTTCACGAAGCCGACTCTAAGTGTGAAAAGTCAAAACTTTCGCACGAGAAACTAGGAACACTGTTCGAAAAGCTCACGTATATATATCTGCATTTTATTCCAGTAATAAAAAAGAATAAATATAGATCAAATCAAATTTTATGAAAATTTCAATAAATTTTCATGGAGCGGTCTATGAAGAGTTATCGGCACAAAGAAGTGATCATTTGGCGGCCGAACGAACAAACCAACAAAGGGACACCGCGATCACTATATACCCCCTTAAATCGGAGTTATTTATAATAGCAGACTCTTGTTTACATAATTTGGTTGATTAGATCATCCATTTATTGTATGTTCCAACGTCAGAAACCGTTGCAAAAAATGTTTTCGGATTTCAGGCCAAAATAAGACTACATAAAAACGGATAACTTGTTCATCACTTTGCCTTTCTGGCTATCTGGGGTTTATCATGATAGCCATAGTAGATTTGCCCACTGTAAGAAATATAGAATTTTATATTTTACTGTTGAGAGGGTTCAACAAGTGTTGCAGATCGATATGGTAACGAAGAAAAAAATATTTGTTTTCGATCAATGGATTTTTAATTACAGCATTTTATATCATCACTCAAACAAGTGTTTTTTTTCCAAGACGTCAGCAAGAATGGTCGCCTTTTTAATGACGAACCCATAAAAGACAGGTTGCACTTAACCGATCATAAACGGGTGTGGTCGAAATCGTTAGATCACAAAATCATTCGTGAGAAATTATTAGGTTCTGACTTAATACAGGCATTTCAAAAGAAATGGAGGGTTAAACCGGTTTTCACTCTTCATGAACAATTGAAATCTCAGCTGAAAAATATCATTGATAGATGTTTCTAACGAAGATATAAGAACATTGTTATAGGCAGAGAAGAAACATACTTTGTGAAATACGACTAGGAATAACAGAATATGAAAAAGAAAGGAAATGTGGTAAATGTCAAGGAGACAACATCCCATATCGAGGTTAAAACAACGGCAGTAGAATACCGAAGGAACAAAGGGGTGAAATTGACAAAATCGAAGTCAAAACGACCCAAAACAAAGCATCTAGGGGTCACCGTACGGTCTTCAACACAGTGAGGAACCTCACACCATATAGCAAGCCCTAAATGGCCGAAAAAAGGTAAACAAATGAATAAATCAATGGAAACAAATCACATCCAATAACCCAAATATAAAGAAACTAAAATAAATACATAGAGGAATAAGTGATCAAAAGGTTAGATTTTCTGATCGACAATATATTTGTCCAGGCGAGTTTAAGTATTTTTTACTCTTGTATAAAACATTACCGTAAAATAAGGGACGTGAAATACCAGCCTTGATCACATGTTTAGAGGTTGCATTGTATTAATGAACGAAGTCTTTATATCGATGATAAAATTTAGTAAAGGTTTTAACTGGTACCCTGATGTAATAGTTTTTCAGTTATGAAAAGATCCCGTTCATTAAAATCGAAAACGTTATTACATACTCGAGCAAATCGAACAAGTTGAGATATGTAAACACCATATGATGGCGCTAATGGAACATCGCCATCCAGAAATGAATAATTAACTATGGGAAAAGAAAAATCGTTCCTTTTATCATAAATTTAAGTACCTAATTTACCAGTATCTTTTGCCCATTTTGGCGTTAAGATGTGTTTAATTGTATTCTTTCACGAAGCCGACTCCAAGTGTGAAAAGTCAGAACTTTCGCACAAGAAACTTGGAAAACTGTTCGAAAAGCTCACGTATATATATCTGCATTTTATTCCAGTAATAAAAAAGAATAAATAAAGATCAAATCAAATTTTATGAAAATTTCAATAAATTTTTATGAAGTGGTCTATGAAGAGTTATCGGCACAAAGAAGTGATCATTTGGCGGCCGAACGAACAAACCAACAAAGGGACACCGCGATCACTATATACCCCCTTAAATCGGAGTTATTTATAATGGCAGACTCTTGTTTACATAAATTGGTTGATTAGATCATCCATTTATTGTATGTTCCAAACGTCAGAAACCGTTGCAAAAAATGTTTTCGGATTTCAGGCCAAAATAAGACTACATGAAAACGGATAACTTGTTTATCACTTTGCCTTTCTCGCTATCTGGGGTTTATCATGATAGCCATAGTAGATTTGCCCACTGTAAGAAATATAGAATTTTATATTTTACTGTTGAGAGGGTTCAACAAGTGTTGCAGATCGATATGGTAACGAATTAAAAAATATTTCTGTTTTTGAGCAATGTATTTTTAATTACAACATTTTATATCATCATTCAAACAAGTGTTTTTTTTCCAAGACGTCAGCAACCATGGTCGCCTTTTCAATGACGAACCCATAAAACACAGGTTACACTTAACCGGTCATAAACGGGTGTGGTCGAAATCGTTAGATCACAAAATCATTCGTGAGAAATTATTAGGTTCTGACTTAGTACAGGCATTTCAAAAGAAATGGAGGGTTAAACCGGTTTTATTAAACCGGTTTTCACTCTCATGAACAATTGATATAGATTCATAGATGTTTCTAACGAAGATATAAGAACATTGTTATAGGCAGAGAAGAAGCATACTTTGTGAAATACGACTAGGAATAACAGAATATGAAAAAGAAAGGAAAAGGGGTAAATGTCAAGGAGACAACATCTCATATCCAGGTTAAAACGACCAAAAACAAAGCAACTAGGGGTCACCGTACGGTCTTCAACACAGTGAGGAACCTCACACCATATAGCAAGCCCTAAGTGGCCCAAAAAAGGTTAACAAGTGAATAAATCAATGGAAACAAACCACATCCAATAACCCAAATATCAAGAAACTAAAATAAATATATAGAGGAAGAAGTGATCAAAAGGTTAGATTTTCTGATCGACAATATATTTGTCCACTTTGGAGGACTTGTTTTCAGACTATTGGAATTCCAATAGACACAAACTGTGCACCTCTTTTAGACGATATGTTTCTCCACTCTCATGAGGCAGAATTCATTGAACGACCTCTTCAAAATAAAGACAGAAACTGGCCCAGTCCTTTAATTTCAGCTTCCGTTATATAGATAAAATTTTATCAGTAAACAAACCTCGCTTTGGTGATTTTCTTCATCTTATTTATCCAAAGATCTTGAAATTAAGGATACTACAGATACTTCAACATCGGCCTCGTTCAATGACCTTCATCTTGAAATTGACAACAGAGGTATATTACAAACTTAGCTGTATGACAAACGCGATGACTTCACTTTTCCAATAGTCAACTTCCCTTTTCTTTGTTGCAACATTCCAAAAACACAAGCTCTCACAACTCAATCGCTACTCAAGTGCTTGTAGTCGTTATAGTGACTTCCTTTATAGAGCACTGTTGCTTACAAATAGATTACTTACGCAAAGGCACGTTACCAAAAACTTCACTATAGAAGTTTTACGATCTTGTGGATCGCTATGGGATATCTGCTTCCCAGATGACAACAGATCTTCCCCTCACAACTAAGTTTGTTTTCCTCTATCGGATTTGAGTTTACTACCGGAGTTGACCTGTTCACCATTGCGTGTGTCTTATAAGAAGCAGGAGATGCTTACTTTACCGGTACACCTGATCTCACCCATGGTTTTTATAGGGTCCGTGTTGTTCATCTGTATGTGTGTCTCCATTTTTCTTTTTTGTCCCGTACTCAGGTGTTGTCTTTTTTTCTTACTGTTTCCGATGTTGCCATTGTCCATGAATTATTCGATCTTTTGACTGACCGTTCGGTTCTCACTTACTTTATAGCATGCAAATCCTCCTTCCATTGCATTGTGTCCGTAGTAACTCAACAGCAATTGCTGTTGAAAGGTCATAAACAGTTAAAAGTGATGCTCATCCCATACTAAGTGAAACACGAATCTTGAATCAGGGTTCGGACCGAAACTTCAAAGTTTTCCATAAGGGACTGATATCTATTACAGAACTTTTTAATGACCGTATGAGACGAAATTTGTTTGAAGCCTTCATTAATTAGGCGGTTACGGAGATAACTATGTCATGTGAAAGTCTTAATTTGTGCTGGCTCTCGTATAACGAATCAACTGTTAAACATACACTTCTCTATACATGAAAGCTTTACTATTTCTGTCCATGTAAGGGAAATGGACAATTTTGAAATTAAAATCGTCCCTTTTGTGGTGAATTTTAGTAGTGAGATGACCATTTTCGTCAAATTCGAGATGTAAGTTAAAAAACGGTGTAGATCTAGTGGTTTCTGTCGTCCTTAACTCGTCCAGTACTTGATAAATTGTAGAAGCCCACATGTGAGTTTTAAAAACAAAATCGCATCTTAGGACATTTAAATAAGAAATGTTCAGCTATAGGCCGAACATAGTAAAGTAAATTTAGGATTGATAGGTGTTTGGTTTAAACTTGAATTTTCTGAATATGTAACTGTGCTCACTTGGAAAAAGAAGTGCTTACATCATTTGTATAAGATTTTGTCACATGAGTGTTACAGGTTTAATCTCTTAGCCAACAGCCAACCTGCGGTTGGATGGACTGAAAGACGGCAAGGGGCAAAAACAGTGACCCTCCGACTATAAGTCGCGGGGGCATAACAAGAAGAGATAGCGGCGTTGCATTTCTTTGCAAAAGACCTACTTTTAAACTATGTATATGAAAATTTCTAATATCTTTAGGGCGAAAAGGGCTAGGTTATAATTCCATATGAAAATCCAACGGGCTGCCTTTTAAGAAATTCCCACAAGCCAGAGATATATATTTTTTATCAGGCTGTGTTGGAGGAGATAACCTCTAAATTGATACGGCTAGGTCCTACAGTTGAGTGTAGTCATAACCTCTCACGGTTTGTACTTCGAAATGCTTTTACGACTGCTCCAAACTAACTTAGAGCAGCTCTAGAACAGTTCAAAAGCAATGATCGTGAAGAATTGTTGAAACGTTTAATGTCAAAAACAGTTCTAAAAGCAGTCCTAACCTGTTCTAGGTATCAACTGTCTCATTTGCTTACTGAAAAAAAAAATTATATGGCATTGTCTGCATTCAATATACATGTATGTGTCAGCAATCATAGAACTTCTTTATTTAATGAACACAGATGTCAGTAGGGACAATTTCTTTATACGATATTATATTGATACCCGCAATGATAAAACGCCCTGTAATTTATCTAACAACGGCAGAAGAATACCGAAGGAACAAAGGTGTGAAATTTACAAAACATCGAAGTCCAAAGACATGGTCAAAACGAGAGCACAGAAAACAATGACGTTAGACACAGAGAACAATGACGTAAGACAGACACAAAGCACAGAAATAGAAATCACAACATTCAAAATAAAGGCACTCACAATGTGAAATCCAGTGAAACTGAGAGTAACATAAGGTGCCCCGGAAGGGTAAGAATGTGCAGCTCTGTTAACAGCACCCGTCACACTGTGAGCGAGTCAATCCAGAAAAATGTCAAAGTCGGTAGTCAAATCCGGGAAGACGTGAAATCTAGCTGAAAATGTCCACTTTCATTTGGGATACTGACACGTCATATCTTTTAATGATGTTATGGTGACGGCCATAGAATTTCTTGAGGGATGACATTAAAACATAGGTTGAACAAATCCCTGACAAAGCAGCTTTTGGGAGAGTGTTTTTGCTCTCTTCAAAAAATCATTGTACGAACTACACGCTCGACAGTATTGAATCAACTGCAGGTATATTGCTGCTTAGAAAGGGGAGGTTCACAATTGGGAAATTAAAATCATTACGCATGTCATATAGCTTAGATTTCAAACATCCATCTTCGTCAATATACAATAAAAGATTTAGGTACGAAGCTATGAAATATCAATGACTGAATAAAGAAACTTCTTAATGTGACTAAATAAATAAAGCAAAAAGGACAATTTCTAAGTTCGATTTAATATCGATGTCAGCAATCATTACTTTCTATAATTTGACTAAAAAGATATTGTTTAAGCGAAATTGTTTGGAACCGATATAAGATCGGTGCCTGCAATCATGCAAAAAGGGGATATCGACATGATATCAGTACATGAAATCAATAAAGTTACAGTAATTCTACCAAAAACATAAGACAAAAGGGACATTTTCTGCATCTGATAGAATATCGACACCTGCAATCATGAAACATCCCGAAATTTGACTTAAATTATATGGCGAAGGGGACATTTGCTGTCCTCAATATTATATTGATTACCTCAATGATAATCATTAAAACTCATGTAATTTGACTACAAACATATTCCAATAGGGACATTTTTTATGTTCGATATAATATCGATGCCTGCAATCATGAAACTTTCTGTTATTTTACAAATAACATATAACAAAAGGACATGTTCTGCTATCGATGTAATATCGATGCTTGCTATCATGAAACTTCCTGTAATTTTAAAAATACAAAAATGTAACATATATCAAAAGGAAATCCTGAAATTTGAACTGAAATATACAGCAAAGACACGTTTGTCTTGAATATTATATTGATAATACTTTTTATCCTTTGACTAAAATCATGTGGCAAAAAGGACATTTTATGCAATCCATATCATATCGTTGCCTGCAATCATTTAAAACATCATGTTATTTGACTGAAAACATATGCCAATGGAGACAAGTTTTGTGTTCGTTATAATAGTAATGCCCGAAATCATGAAACTTCCTGTAAATTAACAAATAGCTTTTAGCAAAATGACATTTTCTGCTATCGATATAATATCGATGTCGGCAATCATTAAATTTCCTCTTTTCAAAGGGACCTTTGTCTGTAATGGATATACTGTGAAAGTACAATTATTCGTGGGGTTCCAATTTTCATGGATTTTGTTTTTCACTTGAACAACGAAATTAAATTCCCAACGACATGCATTTTTCTCAGAGTTTTAATGCACATAATTCTAAACCATGGATTTAAATACCCACGAAATAGTTATATACATGTATATAAAAACCACGAAAATTGATGTCCACGAAATAATGTACTTCCACAGTAATATCGAAGCCCGCAATCACTAACTTCCGGTAATTTTGTGGCAAATAGGACATTTTCTGTAAATAATATATTATTGATGCCTGGTATTTAATGTAATTTGCCTAAAAACATATGGCAAAAAGGAAAAAAATGTACTCAATATAATATTTATGCAAGCAATCATGAAATTCCTGTAATCATATTGAAAGCGAGACAAAAGGCAAAACTTCTGTACAATCGATTCCTGCAATAATAAAACTTTCTATGATATAAGGAAAAGATAAGAAAAATATTCAGTATGCAATTACCATGTCAGATCGTCACAAAGATGACCCTTATCCTTATGAAAATGTTCGACCGTACGTAAGACCACTGTTAGAACTGCTCTATTGTATGACCACTTTTAGAACTATTCGAAGTGTTCTAACTACAATGATATAATGTAGAGGAGTATAAATAGTGGTGTTTGCAAATGGAGATGTTCGAAATAACATAACGCATGGACATAATTCCATTTTTCTTGAAATAGCTTATAAAACCAATAAGTTGACTTTCGTGGAAACTTAAACCAATCTAGAAAATATTTTAGTGAAAGCAAGGAACACTAGGAATGCGACATCTTAATTGTGCAAAAGCTATACTTCTAAGCCATATTAACTGAAAGCAAAAATTAAAATTTAGAAAAGGTTGAATAATTCGGGTATGAAACGTCACTTAAAGCAGGATTGAGAAATGTCGGTCGATGATTTTAAGGAATATATAAAGCAGGAGTATATACAAATCTCTTTATAATATGTATCAGAATCTTACAAAACTGATTGGTGATAGTTCCTATTTATATTTTAGGGCATACAATTTACAAACTATTTGTTTTTGAAAATTGTTCACTTTAAAGATACTTACATGAGTATTAATGATTAATTTGATTGTGATTTTTTAACACCTAATGTTGGCACTACACGAAAAAAGTATATTTACCCCAGTTCAAAGTTTAAGGCGAACTGCGACCAGTCAATCATAAGTTTTATATTATATTCGAAAAAACTTTTTAAAAAAAGTTTGGTATATATTTAATATAGTGAGAACCGAACAGCCAGTCCAAAAAGAATACTTCAGAGACCAAGATAACATTAGAAACTACAAGAAAGAAAGACAACACATATATGTACGGTACAGAAAAGAAGTACAGACACAGATACAGATGAACAAGAACCCAATTTAAAACTATGATTAGATGGGTATTGTAAGAAAAGTTTAGGTTGACTGGGTGGAGTTACCTGTCATTCAGAATTTGATCATTCCAAAACATAAATAGGTACAACAGACCAAATTCATAGTGATCTTATTATTAGATTAATAATTGTCTGATTGTTGATAGTTCCTATTTATATTTTGGGGCATACAATTTACAAACTATTTGTTTTTGAAAATTGTTCACTATAAAGATACCTACATGAGTATTAATGATTAATTTGATTGTGATTTTTTTTAACACCTAATGTTGGCACTTCAAGAAAAAATTATATTTACCCCAGTTCAAATTTTAAGGCGAACTCCGACCAGTCAATCTTAAGTTTTATATTATAATCTAAAACACTTTAAAAAAAAATAATTTTGGTTTATTTTTAATATAGTAAGAACCGAACAGCCAGTCCAAAAAGAATACTTCAGAGATCAAGGTAACATTAGAAACTACAAGAAAGAAAGACAACACATATATGTACGGTACAGAAAAGAAAAGTGCAGACACACATACAGATGAACAAGAACCCAATTTAAAACTATAATGAGATGGGTATTGTAAGAAAAGTTTAGGTTGACTGGGTGGAGTTACCTGTCATTCAGAATTTGATCATTCCAAAACATAAATAGGTACAACAGACCAAATTCATGGTGATCTTATTATTAGATTAATAATTGTTTGATTGGTGATAGTTCCTATTTATATTTTGGGGCATACAATTTACAAACTATTTGTTTTTGAAAACTGTTCACTATAAAGATACCTACATGAGTATTAATGATTAATTTGATTGTGATTTTTTAACACCTAATGTTGACACTACACGAAAAAAGTATATTTACCCCAGTTCAAAGTTTAAGGCGAACTCCAACCAGTCAGTCTTAAGTTTTATTACAATAAGCATCTTCTGCATCTAATAGGACAAGCGTAACGCCGTGTTGTGAATAAATTCCGGTAGTAAGGTCAACACCCGAGGAGGACACAACGAACATAGGCTGTTAAAGGGGGAATTTCTGTTGTCATCGGCGAAAGATTTACTATAAGAATACCGAGAAGTTTAAATTGTTTTAAATTTTAAAAATTAACTTATTAATACGATCACTGACTAGTTGTTTTTGTGGTAGTCTGCTGGGAAAAACACCCTTTTTACATTAATTTATATTTATTCGCAGAAAGACAGCTTTCTCTAATGCGAACCGGAACAATACTTTTTATAATGTCATTTTGAGTTTCTTAATCCAATTATTAATCAGACGAATCTTTAAGACTTCCCTTACTACATGAACAAATAAATGGATTGACCTATAATATTTCGATCAGAAGTCATTGGTAAGCTTCCATTTTAACACTAACGGAATTGCGTTCGACGTTCCTGGTTTTATGATTTTTAGACAGTAATGAAAAGCAATATTGAATTAAAAAGAGGAATAATGCCCACTTGTGTAACACATACATAAGGCCATCTGAAATGTGGTCAACATAAGTTGCAGTGAAAATGACAACACTATGGTTGTACCAAAACTTGAAACGATTATAAGAATGATATCATAGAACAATATTAAAAAACAAAAATGGGGAAATATTCAAGCAATAACATTATAGGATTTAAAAAAAACTAAAGTAAACTAAAAAACAGAAAGTACATTGTTTTCATCTTGAAGTAATAGTTCAGGGCTATATATGTAATATTCTCCCTAGCACTGTTTAAGAATGCATTGCTATTTATGTTATTACTATAATGAATGGCGATACAAAATTGCACAATATCGATATATCAAGGGGATTTATTTTGCGAAACAACTACATACCAACTTTTGGATAATTAATATGCCAGCGAAGCTGGAACTTATGGTAAGAATGCAATCCAAGGATATATATTTGTGCCTTCGAATTTTTTTCTGCCTATCACGTGACCTTTTTTGTACGACCAAAATATCACATGACAAAATAAAGTTCATTCATTGGCTAATTTTGTTTCTCAACATAACGAAAATCAGTTTGCTTATGCATTTTTTGAAGAGTTGTAAATTTTTATTCTTTTTGTTAATCAATTACGTAAAAATGTATTGCTAATAATTTCTCCGATCAATTAAATCATATGTCGCCAGTCGGGTTTCAACGCCAAAAAATTTCCCTTCTGGTCTCCTTGCATTTCACGTTCAACTGGAAACTAGTTCGTGCTGCCATGGTGACATTGACGACGAACCGCAAAATGTCCCGTTCAGCAATTTATAATTTTTTTCGCTATTTAGTATTATTGTTGTGGTTTAGAAACATGTTTATGAGTTTAAGATATTCTGGATTCGCAAGTTCCTACATCTAAACGGTTGGAAAATAACCTTTCAAATTTTAACTCCAATGTCTCCATCGACAAGTCACCCTGTGGCAGTGCCTTTTCATTGGCCTGGATAAATTACGTTTGTTGAACGAGAAATCCCTCATTGACCATAGATAGTAATTTTTAAGAAGTGAACGAAATGAAAGCAAAATGGTCTTTTTGGCACTTTACCCTCCGTAACAGACTGCAAACTAAGTCCGCGGTCGTTCCGAACAGGGCTACAATGTATGTGAGGGTTCCGAGGTCACTCCAATGCTTTCATAGTGATCTTTTCATTACCTCAAATGAATTTTACTGAAAATGAAATTACTAATGAATGAGATAATGTCTTACCTTGAAGATGAGTTTATATATCCCTTTTCCCTTTATTTGAACACTGGTCTTGTGTGATGCTGGCTATATTTTGACTGAAAACTTTCTAATGAAATGACATTATGCTTTTCAATAACATAATGCTCAAGTAATTGTGAAAATTGGCAATCCTCAAATAAAGACAACTTGGCGTCTGCTACACACTATCTACAGGAAATTGTAAAACTTCAGTTCAAGGACCGACAACTACGTAGATCTAAGTTGAGATTGCAATGCGCTCAGGAGTAGCATGGACTGGTCACAGTAACATATATGTTGGGGATTATTAATCATGAATTATGATATAATAAGGCTTGATATAAATTTGAAATTTTTCTCTAAATCTTAAGAGTGTATTATGGGACTTGAACTGTCAATCAAGTCTTGGAAATAAAACTTTTTTTTCAAATTTGCACAAAATCCCTTTAATTTTTATTTTTGCCCTTTGATCATTGAAAATTTTGACAAACCTCTTTGATTGAAATTATCAAAACTTGAAAGTTATACAAATCGAGAAAGCTTGGAGAAGGTTAAATACTATTCACACCAAATTGATAATTAGGTTTGGAATGAGAACCCCATTAAAGTTTTGAAATAAATCAGGCTCGGATCCTTACAATTTGGAAAAAAGGGGTGGGTGAATGAAAATTTTGCGGAGCAAGGCGCGAAAATTTTTTTGTGGGGTTTCTTGGTTGAACATCAAACTATTCATTAAAAAAACATGATTGTCCGAAAATGGGTTGGTACATAATCAATACGGGACTTTCGAGGTCGGAACTCTCGTGATTATTGAAGGTGGAAAAGATCGCCTCGGATACCACTTAGAAGGAAAACTGTATTTCTCAACCTATTGAAATAGATATATATCACATAAAACAAACCAGTTATGAAATTGAGGTACATTAATAATTTTTCATATATGACAATTTCGTAACTAAATTTTGACTGACAGAAAAGTTAACTTGAAGGGCTACAAATCGGTTAAATATAAATTACCCTAAGCTCAACTTAATTTGAGAGACTTAAAAAGGGAGACTGAAAATGGGTCAGTGTTCATGATGTAAACATGACAATACATGTATGCAGACAAAATGACACAGACAACACAAATAAACAGAAATAAACAAAAACACCACTAGCAAGTGTGAAAATGGAGTTATCATCAGGTCCTCCGGAAGGGCATTAATGATATGCTCCTCAAAATTGAAAAGTCCGGGTTTCCCGTTAGTCTTTGTTCGTCAGTACGGTCAACTCGAGACATTGTAATGATCTGTCATATTTTGAGATGGTAATTTCGTCTTGTTGTCTGTTGTGCAATTAAATAACAGGAGATAGAAATTAACAATAGCGAACGATCGAGTATAAGACGCGGACATGTTGGAAAATTACTGCTTAAAACTGGAAAGTTGAAAGCATCATGCTTGTCGTCAAACGTCCAGAATCACTATACTAGCGCGAATAGTAGAGCCGGGTTAAAGTCTGGAGTTTCTTTGCTGGCATTCAAGGCTAAGCTATCCTCATATTATAAAAATCAAAAAACACACCAAAGGTGAGAGAGTCGAGTTGTGAATATTTATTATTTTCATAAGAACATCATCCGATATGCAAATAGTTGTATATAGGTATAAGAATTCTTTTACTTTAATCAAAGACTTATAATGGAACTTTCGCAAGATGTTTTGACTCTGTCGCAATTTAGCTAAAATTTTGGACAGGGGTTATTACCTAGGCGATACAAATTGCTGATAGTACAAGTCAAAACATTCCAAGTCCCCTTTCAAACAAACTTTGAGCTGGTCCCCTGAAAAACTTATACTTTCCTAAAAATTTCAGTTTTCTAGTTTGGTATCCATGCAAACTTAAAGCTCCACTATCTATTATAATTCATTTCAGACCACTAAAATATAAAAATTGGACAGGGGTTCCCCTCATAATCCAGGTATTAAATATTGCTGAAATCAAAACAGTCCTACTTTAGAAAAAATGGCAGGGGTTCCCCTTATAATCTAACTTGTATGTATTTCTGACATTGTGAAGAAAAATATGAAGCAGTATACTTTTTTTCAAAGATTCACTGTTCTGTTTTGGTTTCCATGGTATCTGAAAGCTCAACTATTCATTGAGACCCATATAGACCACCATTCAAAAACAAATTGGGGCAGAGGTTCCCCTAGTAACCAAGGTTATGCATGTACATATTGCTGAAATAAAAACATTCAAATCCACCTTTCAAAAAAAATTGCAGGGGTTCTCCTTATAATCTAGCTTATACATATTTCGCAAATTGTGAAGAAAAATATGTAGAATACTTTTTTCAAAGATTCGATGTTCTGGCTTGGTTTCCATGGCAACTGAAAGCTCCACTATCAATTACAACCCATTTCAGACCACCATTCAAAAAAGAAATTGGACAGGGGTTCCCCTTATATTCTAGTTTATACATATTTCTGAAATTGTGAAAAATATGTAGCAGAATACTTTTTCAAAAGATTAAGTGTTCTAGCTCGGTCTCTATTACAACTGAAATCGCCACTATCCATTACAACCCATTTCAGACCATTCAAAAATAATTTGGACAGGGGTTCCCTTTATAATTAGGTTATACACATTGCTAAAACCAAAACATTTCAATCTTTCCAAAAGAAAAAAAAATGACAGGGGTTCTCCCTTTTAATCTAGTTTATACATATTTCGCAAATTGTGAAGAAAAATATGTAGATTACTTTTTTCAAAGATTCAATGTTCTGGTTTGGTTTCCATGTCAACTGAAAGCCCCACTATCCATTACAAACTATTTCAGACCACCATTCAAAAAGAATTTGGGCAGGGGTGCCCCTTATAATCAGGTAATACATATTGCTGAAATCAATTCCCCTTTCACAAAAAAAATATGGCAGGGGTTCGACTAATAATCTAGTTTGTACATGTTTCTGAAATTGTGAAGAAAAATATGTAGCAGAATACTTTTTTTTTTAAAGATTCAGTGGCCACTGAAAACTCCACTAACCATTACAACCATTTCAGAGCACCTTTCAGAAATAAAAAATGGACAGGGAAACCGAGTTTCAGGAAATTTACACACACACACAGAAAAAAAAAATAGAATACACAAATGTAATTCTTTCATCTAAGATTTTTCTTAAACTGGAAATTGCAAAAGAGATGAAATATTGAGTATTTCTTCACATTATATTTATTACCTGCCTTAATTTTATTACCTCCCTTTTTTAAATTTCGACTTTTCATTATATCTTACTTATAAGTTAATGGAACCAAAAAAAGTGTGTTGATGTACATAATTAGAACAAATAAATGAATTGAACATATTCTAGCAATAAAAAGAGTACCTTTGTATGAACAATAAATTTTTTTAGCTATTTTTGTTTAAAAAAAAATACATTAACATATGATTTTAGGCTAAATTCCTGATGTTTAATATTTATTCTATTTTTAGAAGTTGTAACCTTGACCTTTGTCACAAAAACCTCAAAATCGATAGGGTTCCTTCTCTGGTCATAAGTCATGCCTATGCCAAGTTTCATTTAGATATGTCAAGTGGTTCTCAAGATATCGTTCGGAAACCAAAAGTTGACGCTCGGACGCCCAGTTGCCCGGACACTCAGACACCATTCATCAAATTATAAGCCGAGTTCGACTTCGTCGCAACTCGGCTAAAATGTAATTCAGGGTGTATTAAGTCCTTTTTGACTATCTTTGACCTTTTACAAAAGCATGATTATGAGATTTCTGTCATTTATTAAGCTTTTTATAACAATTTATATGGAGACTTAATTTATTTACACAACGTTTTTCATAAGAACCATCTGTCTTTTCAGTAAAATTCCATCATTCCTGCAGGCTGGCATATTAACAATACTAGAAGATCAGCCACAGATAAACTGCACAAAAGAATCTTCATATGTGTTCTCATTGTTTATTTGTTATAACAACAAACAGCACAAATGTATTCCCTTCAACTCCAGTTATAAAAATAAGTATATTTGATATAGTAACATACCAAAACATGTAGGATGGAATAGAGTATGTTTCATTGATATTTTGCGTCATATTTTCAAAACATTTCTTATTATTTGCACTTTCATCCATATTTCCGCTACAATTGTAGTTCTCCACTGATTGTGTATATCAAAGTCAATAAATAACTAGTAAAGACTGTTATGATTTGATGTGAATAGTTGATAAACTCTTACGAAGGTGCTGAGTCACTTCACTTTCCATGTCACAAATAAAATACCTATTGATCTAATAAGACTGCATCGTCATATTGTTAGTTTACAGCAAAGGGAGTCAAATCTTATTGGATTGATTTAGTGTGGCATGAAAATATTATGTTTTTGCATAAAAATGCCTACATCAGTCTAAATGCACCAGGAACTTGAAGAAATGCAACAAGTCAAAAGTTAAATGTTAAACATATCTAATGAATTTATACCAAATGTTAATAGCACTCGATTGCGTTTTTAAAGAAGTTGTGTAGCGGGTATCATGATGTGTCATTTTATTCCGGGAAAACAGGATTTTAATACAGTGATTAGAATAAAACAAATATACTGACGCATTGGTGAAATGCCTTCTTTAAGCAAACGGTGTATATGCATGTAGTGTCTGGTAAAGAAATGCAACGTCAAATGAATACCGAATCAAAAAGGGAAGAAGGAGGGCACTCTAAAAAACCTGTAATCGTGGCAATTCATATTGAAAACAAATTGAGACAACCTTTCAATGACAAAACAAATAAGTAGGCGACAAAGCTAAAGTACCAGCTATGGGGACCCTATACAAACCTAAAACTGTCCAATGTGTTCAAGATTGGCTAGATTGATCAAATTTCTCGGGTCGTTGCACGACTATCCAATATAGGATTTAGTTTCTCAATTTCTTGCAGCGTGTTTACACGTGTTTTTTATTTTTACTTACTCTTGAAAAAGACATTACATGTCGAAACATTGGGCTTTTTAACCCCTTTTTTATCTTTTAAATTCAGACGTATTTTTATTTTTGATTTTTATTTTGACTTTGCCCAATTCAGGTGGTAAACCACACTACTGACTGTTGTATTTTTGTAAAAACTATAGGTATCATCAGGTGCTCCACGTATGTTACGCAGCCAGCTAGAATATGTTGTTGTAAGAAATGTTTGGTGACTGATTTCTAACCATAAAGACAAAACCAATTGAAAATAGAAGGAACGCGTACATCTCTAATCATTAAACAGTACCAAGGTAGAAGTTTCTCTGTATCAATTAGGTATACTGAACAAAAAAAAGAAACGCATATTTTATTGCACACTACAGTCAAACTTCGATGGGTCGAACACCCAAGGGACCGATTGAAATAGTTTGAGGTAAAGAGGTGTTCGAGATATCGAGGTCGAAGTATGTTATAACTTCAACAGAGGTACCATAAAAAGGGTTCGAGGGATCCATGGTGTTCGAGTTATTGCAGTTCGAGCCATCGAAATTCTACTGTATATTTAAATAAATAAAAAAGATATCAAAATATTAACAAATTATTATCTAGTAATTAAAAAGACAATTGTTCAGAGAACAATTGCAAGGTCTTTCCCAGTCAATGTTGTGTTTAGTGTTATGTTTTGTCATGTCACATGTTTAAAATCATCTTGATGAGATGCGTATTGTCTCCAATATATTAGAGTAGGCATTCTAATCGTTTTAAAGATTTTACGTTAAAAAAAACGAAAAAATTGGCAATAACCTTGACCTTTGACCTTGATGACCTTTGACCTTGGGATCAAATTGAAGGTCTCTTCTTACTGATTAATTTAATATGTTACATGACCATACTATCTGTAAAGGTTTAAAAGTTATACACAAAAAACCTGTTTCCGAAACACGTCAAGGGCAATAACTCTTCAGGGAGTCATCGGAGAGCTTCGGTCCAAATAAGACAAATGTAGCCCTTGACATGGTGAACATTTTTGCTGATATAATTTTTCAGCTATCTCTTACGGTTATTGAGTTTATATGCTAACAAGGTCAAAGGTCACCGATGACCTTCAACCTGGTTCTCAAATTGAAGGTCTTTTCATGCTGATCACTTTAAACATATATGTTTACTATATTATCTGTTAGCGTTTAAAAGTTATTCGCAAAAAAACGATTTACCAAAACGCGTGAAGGGCAATAACTCAAAAACGGTTTGTCGCAGAGTTTTCATTAATTCGAATCAAATGTAGATCTCAATGAGAGGAACATTTTTGCAATATAATGTTTTTACAAATTTTTTATCGTTTCCGAGATATAGCGAGAACAAAATTTCAAATGGCGGCCATTTTGAAAATGGCGGCCGAAAAATTTTTTTGACCCCTTTTTGAAATCTGGGTCATCAGAGCTACCTGGAAACCAAATTTCATCAAAATCCGACACCTTTGAAAAATTTGCATATTTAGGGGTCAAAAACGCGTAACCGGGGTCGCGACCCCAAAAAATTTTTTTGCATGATAAATCATTCTGAGGATGAATGAAACATTTTCCCCGCTTCAGATTTTTGATATCGGTTACGGTTTCTGAGTCTATCTGCTAACAACAAAAACAGGGGTTGGGGAGATAACTCTGTTACTAAAATAGATTTTGCTCGTTGGGTGATTTCGAAAGAGATTTACTTCCAATTACTACGCGAAGTTTCGTAATGATACGTCAAAAGGTTTTCCGTACAGAGGCCTTACGGAAGAAAAAGAATAATAATAATAATAATAATAATAATAATTAAAAGGTCAATTGTTCAGAGAACAATTGCAAGGTCTTTCACCAGTTTTCACCATGATTTCAGGAAAGTCACTACCGGTTGGTAATTGCATTTATTTCCTTTTCTCACATACATTTGATCACCTATTTTTACTGTTGTAAAAATTTTACGGAAAAAAACCCTAAAAATTGGCTATGACCTTGACCTCTGACCTTGATGACCTTTGACCTTGTGCTCAAATTGAAGGTCTCTTCCTACTGATTAATTTGATATGTTACTTGACTATAATATCTGTAACGGTTTAAAAGTTATATGTAAATAATCCTGTTTCGAAACGCGTCAAGAGCAATAACTCTTTAGAGAGTCACCGGAGAGTTTCGGTCCAAATGAAACAAATAGAGCCCTTAACATGTTGAACATTTTTGCTGATATAGTTTTTCAGCTATCTATTATAGTTTCTGAGTTTATCCCCTAACAAGGTCAAAGGTCAAGGTCAAAGGTCACCAATGACCTTTAACCTGGTACTCAAATTGAAGGTCTTTTCATACTGGTCACTTTAAACATAATTGTTTACTATATTATCTGTAAGCGTTTAAAAGTTATTCGCGAAAAAGCGATTTACCGAAACGCGTCAAGGGCTATAACTCAAAAACGGTTCATCGCAGAGTTTCGCACCTTTTGAATAAAATGGAGATAATAATGAGAGGAGTATTTTTCCGATATAATGTTTTCAGAAATTTTTTATCGTATCCGAGATATCGCGATAACAAAATTTCGAATAGCCGCCATTTTGAAAATGGCGGACGAAAAAAAATTTTGACCCTGGATTTGTAATCAGGACCATGAAAGCTAACTGGAAACCAAATTTGGTGAAAATCCGATAACTTTTATAAATTTGCATATTTAGGGGTCAAAAACGCGTAACCGGGGTCGCGACCCAAAAAATTTTTTTCGCATGACAAATCATCCTGAGGATCATTGCAACATTTTCCCCACCTCAGATTTTTTGTATCGGTTACGGTTTCTGAGCTTATCCCCTAACAAGGTAAACTGTGTTTGGGGAGATAACTCCGTTACTAAAAAATAGTTCAATATGCTTGCGTCGGTTTTGAGGTCCCGGAGCAATGTCAACTTATCACACTAAGTATCGAAAAGATAAGTCGCGTAGTTTTGAGGCTTTGCGCGACGGAAGAAAAAGAATAATAATGATAATAATAATAATAATCGGAAGAATTACAGTAAGTTCTTTCACATGTTGTGAAAGACCTTAATAATAATCAGAAGAATTACTATAAGGTCTTTCCGACTGGAGTCGGGAAAGACCTTAATTACATTTCATGAATATTCATTTGAATTCCGTCAGTTTGATAGGTGAACATCGATCGTGTGGTATATCAATGTGAAGTTGCAATTCCCATGAAACACATTTGACCA
>MJUU01016298.1:72950-87108 GCA_002080025.1 Modiolus philippinarum | reverse complement strand
AGTGTATAGACAAAAAGAGGCTCGAAACGAACTTACTTACAAACGAAAGGCTAGAGAAAATCCTGCAATATCAGAGAAAGAAAGAATAGTCAAACAAAATTTTCGGAAGCAAAATAGAAATAAAAGTAGGCAATATGATAAAACTAGCAAAAGAAAACAAAGAGAGGATCCCCAATTTGTTCAACATGAACAAGAATCCAAAAGACAGAAAGTGCATGGGTCAACACTTGGCAACTGCATTGAAATATTTTTGAACAAGATAAAAGAAGGACCAACTTATATATGCACTTGCTGCAATCAGACTTGGTATTGTGATTCAGTTATCAATGCTTTCAGTCTAAAACAGTCTGTTGAAGATGACATGAAACAGTGTTTTACAGATTTTAAATCAGTCAGTGATATAGAATGGATTTGTCACACATGTTCATCCTCTATTAAAAAGAAAAAAATTCCAAGACTTTCAATTGCTAATAAAATTGAGTTTCCTGAAAAGCCAGCAGAATTGAATTTATATCCCCTAGAAGAAAGATTGCTGTCATTAAGAAAACCATTTATGCAGATACGTCAGTTACCAAGAGGAGGACAGCTGTCAGTAAAAGGGAATGTTGTTAATGTTCCTGTAAATATTCAGCCTACAATTAATTCATTGCAACATACTATTGAAGACTCTGGAACTATAGCCGTGAAATTGAAGAAGAGGCTTTCCTAGCAATCATGTAATTTCAGTGAAAATATTCGACCATTGGCTGTCATATGCGGTTTACATTACTTGATGAGAACTAGTGAAATGTTTAAAGCATCTGGCGTACAAATTGATAATAACTGGATTACAAAAATCAATGCTTCATCAAAAGATGTGAACGAGGAAAATGCAGAATTCAATGATTCGCAGGATAAATCTGAAAATAATGATGATGATGACTCTGATCATTTCAGCGAGATTGATGAAAATGAGATGCATGTAGGAAATACTGACACTATTGGATGAAATATTAGATGAAACTAGTAATGTTAATAATGCACAATTAGTTTTTGCACCAGGTGAAGGACAGAGACCTTTAAGTTTGTATAGTGATCCAGATGCAGAATATTTGGCTTATCCAACTCTGTTTTGCGGGCAAAGAAGACCTGTCAATGATGAAAGACCCGTGCCTGTACAATTTACTGATATTGTTAAGTGGGAATTAAGATCAGTTGATAGAAGAGTAGCTCAGTCTGTACCTAATTTGTTTTTTAAGTTGAAAAAGATACAGTTAAAAAATATTAGTGATAAAGTTAATCTGGCTCTTCGGAGATGCAAATCTGAAGGAAAAAATATGGACAGCCAAAGATACTTTGACCCAATCAACTTTGAATAACATAGTCAATTTGGATGAAGGATACTATATTTTCAAATCATTGAAGAACTCACCAGTGTATCTATCTTTAAAAGAAAAAGAAGGATGTATTTGCAATGATTAAACAGTTAGGATTACCTACATGGTTTGGCTCATTTTCTTCTGCAGATACAAATTGGAAAGATTTGTTAAGAATTCTGGGAAAATTAAATGATGGAAAACAATATAGTGACAGTGAATTAGAACAAATGGGTTGGCATCAAAAATCAAGGCTTGTACAGAAGGACCCAGTAACATGTTCGAGATACTTTGATTTCCGTGTTCAGCAATTTATCAAACTTGTGTTAAAAAGTTAACATAATCCAATTGGAAAAGTTACTGATTATTTCTTTCGTGTAGAATTTCAACAAAGAGGATCTACACACATTCACATTTTGATCTGGATTGAAGGAGCACCAGTTTTTAAACAAGATTCCAATGAAGACCTTATACATTTTATTGATAAATATGTTTCCTGTTCATTGTCAGATAGTCCCATTGATTTAGTCAATATGCAAGTTCATAAACATTCAAAAACTTGCAGAAAGAAAGGTCACCCAATATGTCGTTTCAACTTTCCCCTGCCTCCTTTGGATAGAACACTTATTTTAGAACCACTTGACGAGGAAGTAGATAAATTCAAACAAATATTTAAGATAAATCAAGACAAAATCAATTCACTCCATACCTTTGACAACATTGAAGAAATGACATATCAAGAATTTTTAGATAATGTACTAGAGATGAATGAGGAAGACTACATAAAAGCAATAAGAAGTAGCCTGAATGGTCCTAAAGTATTTCTACAGAAAAAGCCATGTGAAGTGCGTGTTAATCCATACATGTCAACACTTTTGCTTGCTTGGAAAGCAAATCATGATTTGCAGTTTGTATTAGATGCTTATGCATGTGCTGTTTATATTGTTTCATATATTAGTAAATCTCAAAAGGGTATAGTACTTTCTTAGACCAGGCAGCCAAAGAGGCCAGAGAGGGTAATTTAGACTTAAAGCGTAAAGTCAGGCATATTGGAAATTACTTCACAAACTCCGTCGAAACTTGGCTCAAGAAGCTGTTTATTTAACATTACAAATTCCTTTAACTAAGGCAACGAGACAAGTAGTATTCATAAATACTTCTCCAGCTGATAAAAGAACATTCTTGCTTAAACAAAAATCATCTCTGGAAAAATTATCTCCAGATTCTACGGATATTGAAGCAGACAATGATATAAAACGTTACTCAAAAAGACCAAAGCAGCTTGAAAATTGGTGTCTTGCTGATTATATATCTCAACTAGAAGTAAAATTCCCACCTAAAGCACCCAACACAGAGGAAAATGAATCCGAGTCTGACCATGAATCTGACCAAGAGATAAATGAATTTGCAAGAATTGCAAGTGAAGAAAATAAAAAGATACATATTACCCTTAGAAATGGTATTACTATACGTAAAAGAGGTTCATTCAGAGTGATTAGGTATCCCCAATTTAGCAAAAAAAAACTGACTCTGAAAACTATTATAGAGAGCGTCTTATGCTTTTCTTTCCTTGGAGAAATGAGCAAACAGACCTTAAAGGTCATTATGAAACATATGAAAATATGTACAATTCTGTACAAAGAATAATTGAAAGTAAGGCAAAGCAATACGAGCATAATGTAGAAGAGTTAGACAGAGCTCTTGAGCAGGCACAAACAGATGATGATCAGTATGACCAACTAGCTCCAGGAACTCAACAGGTCGAACAGGAAGATGCTGACATTGGTTCACAGGAATCAGAACAATACATATATTTTAATCCTGATAGACCACAAGAACAAAGAAATTATGATATTTCAGAAGAAGTTGGTGTATCTGCAAGAAATGTTGACTTAACAACACATGCAAACAGAATAAATGACAGTGATTATTTAACGATTGTAAGAGGTTTAAATAGTAAAAATTGGGAATTTTTCCAACATGTTGTTACATGGATAAAAATGAAAGATGAGCCTTTGTATACTTTCTTGACTGGCGGTGCAGGTGTTGGAAAATCTGTTGTTGTACGCGCAATTTTTCAAGCTCTCCATAGGCATTTACATTCAGTAGTAGGTGAAGATCCAGACAGCATAAGAATTTTGTTATGTGCTCCAACAGGAAAAGCTGCCTATAACATAAATGGCTTGACCATCCACAATGCCTTCCAGATACAGCCAAATAAAGGATTTGACCAAACTTTGTCCTGTGATATTCTTAATACACTTAGAATGAAATATAGAAATTTAACTTTAGTAGTGATTGATGAAATTTCTATGGTTGTCAACAAAATGTTTTCTTTATTAGAATCGAGATTAAGGAAAATCAAAGGAAACAATCAAACTTTTGGAGGTGTCATTATAGTTGCAGTTGGAGATTTTCGTCAACTGAAACCCGTATTTGATGGATGGATATTCCAAGATCTTAGTAAGTAACAAAATACCGAAGTTACTGTTAATTTATTTTCTGCATATGCGCATTTCGACAACTTATGTCTCATCAGTGCAGATAAAATCAAAACATTTGGAAGTCCAATCACCAAAAACGTTAAAACCTGATAGAGAACAAATAACCAAAGTAAAGGAACAACTGCTCTTGCACCAAATCTATTGAAAAAAATATCTAAAATGTATCAATTAACCGAAATAATGAGACAAAAAGATGATCTAGAATTTGCTCAGTTACTGAATAGATTGAGAGAAAACAAACTAACTGAAAATGATTTTTCTTTTCTCAGTACCAGAATGGTAACGATGGATGATCCATTATACAACAAAAACGCTACCCATTTATTTGTTCAGAATGACCTTGTTGATCAATTCAATTTACAATTTATAACTACACTAACTTCTCAGAAAGTTTCTGTAAAGGCAGTTGATTCTTTTGTTGGAAATTTGCCAGAATCTGTCAAAACAAAGTTGATAAACTCACTACCAAGTAAGCAGACTGATACTGCCAATTTGGCAAAAGAAGTTACACTGGCAATAGGAATGAAATATGATCTGACTGTAAACATTGATGTTAGTGATGGACTTACAAATGGTTTCTCATGTCAGCTGAAATTTATGGAATATAAGACTAAATCTTCAAGACCAAATATTGCATGGGTCAAATTTGATGACTTAAAGATAGATGAGGCCACAAGGAAGAAGTATAGACATCTGTATAATAAAGACATTGACAAAGCATGGACACCCATCTTTGATATCAAGAGATCATTTAGCTACAGATACAAAAATTTTGAAAGAATTCAATTTCCCATTCGCCCTGCAGCTGGTAAAACAATTCACAAATCCCAAGGTGATACGATGTGTGAGGTTGTTGTTGATCTACAATCAAAATGTAAGGCTAAGATTCCTCATATTCACTATGTAGCATTTAGCAGAGTGACATCATTATCGGGACTGCAGATACTTAAGTTTAATAAGGAAGACATAGCTATTGCAGATTGTGTTGAAGAAGAAATGGAAAGATTGAGAAAAGACGCAGCTATCCAGCTCTGCTTTAAATCCTTATTTAGCTTTCCAACCAATTGTTTCAAAGTTGCTTTCAATAATGCCAGATCCCTGTATGGACATATCAGTGAAGTCAAAGAAGATCGAAATATCATTAAAGCTGATGTTGTAGGAATTGCAGAATCAAGATTGATCCATTCTGACTTGAACAGTGATTATACTATACCAGGATTTCAAGAGCCATATCGTGTCGATCAGACTCAAAATAATCAAGAATTTAGACCTCCTCATGGACTTGTTCTATATGTGAAAAATGATTGTATACTGCAGAATACATTAACATACACAACACCTTTATTAGAGTTTGTTATAGCTGATGTAATATCCCCAAGAAAAGGTCTTTACCAGGTGGTTTTTGTGTACAAAGCTCCTCAGTGCAAAGTTCAAGATTTGAAAAAAAGCTTTTATGTCAAAACTCCGTCCATCTTTAGACTTGAATCATCCGAAAATAGTTATTATGGGAGATTTTAATCTGGATTTATTATCGGGTAATTCTGCTTTCATCAATTTTATGTCGGACAATTTTGGGTGTTTGCAAATTGTGTCAAAAGCAACAACTTCAAACAAGACATTGTTGGACTTGATTTTCTTGAATACTGGTTCGTCAACTCAAGTTGAAACTGAATTGATTGATGCATATTGGTCAGACCACAAAATATCTGAAGAATTTTCTATTTGTTATTGTCAAAAGAGAAAATTGTTGTATTTATAATGTGTTTATATGTGTTGAGTGCTCAAGTAACTATCATAAAGTGCAGATTTCGGTTGCCTTTCTGGTGTCTGTGTGTGTGGTAATAGTTAATTTGCAGCAGTTCATTTGGCAAAAAGACAGCAACTTTTATGTCTTAAAAAGCAGTATATTGGGCAAAACAATATGCCCTTAGTGGGTACTGAAGTGGTAAACCACTACATTTATATTGTATAAACTTGTATATATGAGTTTACTCATTTATTGAAAACTCAGTTGTCATATATATCATTGCTGCTATAATAAATGATGCCTTTGTCATTACACTGTCGTAAATTAAAGTTATCATACATTCAGTACCTAATATATTCACAAATTTCTTGAAAATCAGATGTGAAACGAATCCTTTTTACAATTCATATGTGAAATGAACAATCAAACGTACACTTAGATGTGGAATGAACAATTACAATTTAATTGGACGTGGAGTGTGCAATTATCAAACAAGACTGATATGTAATCAAAAGTGGAATGAACAGTCTGTTTAGCTTACAGTTCACATGTGGAATGAACAATTTACCAATTCAGAGGTGTAATGAACAATCTAACAAAAATGTTTACAATTTAATTGGACATGGAATGAACAATGATGAAACAAACAGTTAAAACACTGATATGGAATCTGATGTGGAATGAACAGTCTGTACAGCCTAAAGTTCACATTTGGAATGAACAATTTCAAAATTCAGAGGTGGAATGAACATTTTTCACAAATCATTAGAAATGCACAATATTTGATTTAAGAATTTTAATGATCATCATCGTTCATGTTTTTTATTCAAGAAAAATGTACTACATAACTGTCGATTTCAAAATATGGGGATAATAACAAAATTACTGTACAGAATTGTCACGAGCTGAAATCCAAAGGGCAAAAAGACCCCCCCCCCCAAAAAAAAAACAAAAAAAACAAAAAACAAAAAACAAAACAAAACAAAAAACAAAACAAAACAAAACAAAACAAATTAAAAAAGTTTAATACGTTGACACTTTAATATTGGTTATATACTAATAACAAAAGTATATACTTTGTTTCATTAAATAACACAATTGTATACTATGTTTCATTAAATAACAAAGGGAAGTAATTTCATCACTATTATTTATAGTTATATCATCAATAATGTACATTTTTTTCATAATAAAATTTGAATTTTTTTTTGTGTTAAGCCTTTTCTTCTATATAGTAAAGAAAACAAGATCAGAGCAAAGGAAATTAAAAAAAAAATCTACTAGACCATTTAGAATAAACTTGTGAATATTGATCCCTGGATTACCCAATAAGGCCATCCTTAAAAAAATGTTCGTTTGCTGTTTATCGACTATCAGTTTTGGATGTGAGTAGGTAGGTAGGTAATTTTTTTTTCTCAAAAGATGTCAAAAGGGGGTTAATTTAAAGAAAATGTGCTAAAAATAGAATTAAAAAAAATTGTCTGGGAAATGTCAATAAAATTTTTTGAGTAGGTAGGTTTTCTTATGAGTAGGTCGATAAACAGCAAACAAACAATTTTTTAAGGATGGCCTAAATATAGATTCAGCTGAGGATATAGATGAATGAATCCTGACACAACCATAGCAGATTAAATCTACAACCCCTTTTCCAGATTTGTGTCCTGCATGTCCAAGTCCAATAAATATGGATTCAGCTAAGGATATAGATGAATGAATCCTGACACTACCATAGCAGATGAAATCTACATACTGTATGTTCATAGTTTAACAGAGTGACCCTACATGAAATGCATCTAAATATCTTCTTCTCCGAAACAAATGAGCCAATTGGGACCAAACTTGGTCACAATAGTCCATTTGTGATCCACTTCAAAGTTCATGATTTTTATGTTGGTACCTTATCCAAAAATGGCCACCAACGAGGAACATAGTTTAACAAAAGGACCCTGTGTGAAATGCATTCAAAGATCTTCTTCTCTTAAACTACTTAGCTAATTGGAACCAAACTTGGTCACAATAGTCCATTGGTGGTCCCCTTCAAAGTTGTGATTTTTATGTTCATACTTCATCCAAGATGGCCGCCAGGGGGAAACATAGTTCATAGTTACCCTATGCGAAATGCATTCAAAGATCTTCTTCTCTGAAACTACTGAGCTAATTGGAACAAATCTTGGTCACAATAGTCCATTGGTGATCCACTTCAAAGTGTGTGATTTTTATGTTGGTACCTCATCCAAGATGGCCACCAACGAGGAACATAGTTTAACATACCCTATGGGAAATGCATTCAAAGATCTCTGAAACTACTAAGCCAATTGGAATCAAACTTGGTCACAATAGTCCATTGGTGGTCCACTTCTAAGTTTGTGATTTTAATGTTCATATCTCATCCAAGATGGCCACCAGGGGGAAACATAGTTTAACATAGTGACCCTATGTGAAATGCATTCAGAGATCTTCTTTTCTGAAAGTAATGAGACAATTGGAACCAAACTTGGTCACAATAGTCCATTGTTGATCTACTATATAGTTTGTGATTTTTATGTTGGTACCTCATCCAAGATGGCCACCAGCGAGGAACATAGTTTAACATAGTGACCCTATAAGAAATGCATTCAAAGATCGTGTTTTCTGAAACTACTGAACCAATGGAAACCAAATAGTCCTTGGGTGGTTTCCTTCAAAGCTTGTGACTTAAGTTTGTACCTCCCCCAAGATGGCAACAATGTTTGAATATCCTCTCAGAAACTGTAACATCTGGTGAACTGATGTATAGTATGGATAATAATGGGTGATCTCTTGTTGACAATGAATAAAACCAGTCACCAGGTGAGCGATACAGGCTCATGTGAGCCTCTAGTTTTTCTTTCTTTTCATTTTATTCAAGAATTTCATTTTATCATTGAACTTGTACTTAAGGATATTGAGGTTCCTAGACTCTGGTACAGCTCTGTATTTTTCTACCAAGCATGGAGGAATGCATGCTTCAGTATATAATGTATATGTGCAACATGGACTTTGTTCACTTGAATTCTTAAATAAATTGAGTGCAGGCGACACATGTGTTCCGTGGAACAGCCATGCATTTATTCCCATTTTGGCAACANTGACAATGAATAAAACCAGTCACCAGGTGAGCGATACAGGCTCATGTGAGCCTCTAGTTTTGTAATGACAGCATTTTTGTACTTGTCCTCAGACAATAAGTATAAAAAAGAAAAGAAAATTCTAACGCTGTTAAACGGTATATTTAGCAAAAAGTCATATGTGTATTTTTTATTTATTGATTTACTTTTATTTTTTTTTTTGTAGAAAATGGTTCATATTTCTTATAATGGCGATCAAACAACTCATTCCCATTTATAACTGAACAGCATCTGTGTGTTTTAAAATTCCCATTTTATGTTTTGTTGGTAAATATTAACGGCATACGCTTCTTGCAACAATAGAATCCCTTCTCTTCCGTTTTTGTTTGCAACAGATGTTACACAGACGAACGTTATTAACAACAGGCAATTCGATTTGTTGTTTGTAATGAAATGACTTTCCTGGTTGGTCAAGCAAAAATCCGAGTATCTACTCACTCTGAGGTACAAGCAAGGAAATGCTGTCTCGACCAATCATCGAAAAGCTAAATTCCTTATCATTTAATAATTTGGCAAAATACAAGTCTTGGGTCTAAATTTCCCTCGCCTTTCAGGCTCTGGAAATTTTACCGCCCCGCGACTTGTATTTTTGGCAAATACCCCTCCTTATCATGATATATCTGTTCATTATACTGCTGGTAGATATATAAATTTCATCTTTATAGATCTTTATACGTACACCTTTATACGTGCTAAAAATGACCTGGAAGGACAACCTTGTTAAAATGATATGGGTTGCATTTACATTTTTTTGGCAATATAAACAATACACACTTATCGGTCAACTTTCTTTTTGTATATCGCACGCGATTTTATCAAAATATGACATTGTTGTCAGTATAAACACTTCTGGGAACATTTGAGGTAGCGCGCTTACGATTGGTTCTGAGAATATATTATTTGCTGTAGGGCAGATGATGAATTGCTGTTACATTTTCTTTACTAAAGCTAGAGAACATTCAAAGCTTTTTGTATATGCTTAAATGAGGAATTGAACTGGAAACATTAATTTCTGCATAACATAACTTGAAAAAATTAATTTTTCTGAAAAAAAAAAACAAAAAACAAAAACAAAAAAGAAACAAAACAAAACCAAAAAAAAAAAAAAAAAAAAAAAAAAGAATTGAAAAAAAAATTAAAAAAAAAACACATAGCTCATATTGTGTTCAAGCAAATCCTCTACGATAATGTTAGGGACCGACCCATATCCAGGTTATTATTTTTTTTACGTGTATCAACAAAATATTTTTTTTTTCAAAATTAAGATTATTTTTTTGGGCAGAAAGCTTCCATCAGAAAATTTTTTTTCATCATTTTAATTGGCATCCAAAATATTTTTTTCACTTTTCATCATTTTAATTGGCATCCAAAATATTTTTTTCACTTAAAATCGGCTCCAAAATTTTTTTTTTTTTTTTAGAAAAACCCATAGCTCCCCCTTCAAGTTAAATGGTCGGTCCCTTATACGTCATTGGGCCTGCTTTCTCTCGTCCTGGTAGGACGTCTCTTAAACCGGTGGGCCAATACGTTCTTTTTACGGTTTGTTGATTTTATGGTATGCCTATTGAATACAGAATTCAGATCTTGAAGAAGTTGATTATTATTACCAAACATAGGATTTTCCTGCGTGCAGGAAAAAAAAAGGTAAATATGTTCATATTCATAAACTTGAGACATATTACTAAATTTCCCTTTTAAGAAACATTTAGAATAATAAACTGTATCTAGAAAAAATGTTTTGACTTCCTGGTATATAAGTCTATTAAAAACCTCCTAAAACACTTAAAACACTAAATATCTTATAGGATGTAGTTTTTTCCGATTATATATCTCGACAAATGCCGAAATAAGTTTTATTTTCATTTTAATACTGAAAGTTGTCACTTTTTGTACTTTCGATTGCAATGTAGGTCGTCATGTACATTTATACAGTTCTATCTGGCCACAGTGTATCTGGCTTGCGTTCGTCAGCTTTTAAAGAGGTTATGTATAAAAACATCATCATCCAGTTGATTAAAAAAGGTAGATGGATATAATTTAGACCAAACAGGCCATGTTTTTACTTTCGATTTTAAGAATAGTTGACTTGCATTACTATCTCAGTACAATAACAATACGATATTTAGTACAACCCCTCAACCCCATATTTTTGCTATTTTTTATTCGATCTCTTATCATTTATTAAAAAAAAAATAGATATTTTAATACATTAAATTGCCCATTCCTTTGAAGTCTGTTAAGGGCATAATAATGAAAAAATGTAATTTTAACAATTAGTAATATTTTAAAATGTCGAAAAAATTATTTCTTTGATATCAGTCGTAAATGGTCGTAAGCTTCAAACAACGTGCAATGGGATAACTTTCAGTAACTTCGGTATTTGTTACCTGTACACTAACTTTAATACATATATGTATTAATGACATTTAGCTCATTTCCTTTCTTTTTCATATCGAAACATTTTTGTAATGTACAGACTTGCGAAAGTAAAGTCCACGTTGGCCAAAGTTTCTCAATGTATCGGTATTTACATGTCGTTTGTTGTTGTATAAACATATGTTTGTATGTCTTAATAAAATCAGAACTAGGAAGGGTACCTTTAGATGCTTTCATTAAAACTCAAATTTTAATGTATTTTTCTGGAATAAATTCTAAAAATATAAATCCTTTAATAAAAGAAGCATTTAGTTTGAATAAAACTTTAGCAGTTGAAGGCATATACACATGATATTCCTGTGCAAATAGCATTTTCCAAGAACTTGAATTAAATCCAGAAACCTTCATAGATTTTGATAGACCATTTACTAACCTGTTGAAAAACTCAAGAAAACATTTTTTTTTAAAAATTCAAACACAGATTATTATGAAAAAGTAATCATTAATAAGCTATCGAATTGGACGAAAGTTCAAAATTGTATCTTTATAAAGGATTGAAAACTACTTTTAAGCTAGAGGAATACCTAAAACAATTAAAAAATTTTAATAGTCGTCAACTGATCACAAAATTTCGAATAAGTGATCATAACCTTGAAGTAGAAGTAGGAAGATATAAGAAAATACCTCGAAATCAAAGAATATGTAAAACTTGTAATGTCCTTGACAATGAAGAACACTTCTTTTTTCATTGCCAAATTAACAATAATATAAGACAGAGTTTCATTGAAAACATAAATAACCATGTAACTGATTTTAACCAGCTTGATTCTCCATCAAAGTTAAAAAAAAATCTTGAATCCAGATACAAGTATATTGTCCATTGTTGTTGACTATATAAAGCGGCCTGTAGAACTGCGAAAATGAGGTCCACATTGGCCAATTTTACTTCATTAAATATAATTAATCTTCTTGTTACCATGATTATATGTTGTAAACAATTTGTGAATTTGTATATATATATATATATATATATGTCATTGTATTGTTTATATTTTGCTTTAACCCGTTAGGGTTTATTTGTGCAAATAAAGTTATGTCTTAACTTCTCTAATTGTATTTGCTGGGCCCTATATGTGCGTGCAAAGATATATTATTATTATACCCCACCACACGTAGTGGCGAGGTATTATGTGATACCCTCAGTCGTGTGTCCGTCCGTCCGTCTGTCCGTCCCCCGAAGGTTTCAGACTGATAACTTGTGAATGAAATAACATTATGTGTTCAAACCTGGAATGTTACGTGTTTACCACAAAACTCAGGCCAAGTTTGATTTTGGGTTCAGAGGTCCAAGGGGGTTCTGGAGTTATGCCCCTTGAAACTTTGAAATTTTGCAAATTTTAGGGTTTCTGACTGATAACATGTGAATGAAATAACATACTGTCTTCTAATTTGGTATGTAAATTAAAAAAAAACCATAAAACACGGTCCAAGTATAATTTTGGCTTCAGAAGTACACAGGGATCTGGAGTTATGCCTCTTTAAACTTTGAAATTTTGTGAAACGTGGCGGGTTTCATGTAATGCACTATTTTTATTATTCTTATACACACAAAAAAAAATCGATACATCAATTGAATACATTTGTAGCTTTTAATGTTTGAGGATTTCTTTTTGTCTAGTATCGAGTTTCGAGTGAGAATTTGTGAGTATCGAGGCAGAATATGTGAGTATCGAGTACCAAAAAGCGAGTATCGAGTAACAAAAAGGGAGTATCGAGTGACAAAAAGCGAGTATCGAGTAGCGGAAAGCGAGTATGGAGTAGCGAAAAGCGAGTATCCAGTAATAAAAAGCGAGTATCGAGTGACAAAAAGCGAGTATCGAGTTAGAGAAAGAGAGTATCGAGTGAGAAAAAGCGAGTATCGAGTAACAAAAAGCGAACTAGTATTTGGTTTTATTTCTCATAATCCACAGAGAAAATTCGCCTATTTACACGAGGAGTTACATCCCTTGATTCCAATGTCATAAAATTCGGATTACAGCTTAAAAACGACTTTCTTTAATGTTTATTGGTTCTAGTTTCTAGTGAAACTTTATTATGTGGGAAAGTAATCAGTAAACAAGAAGTTAAATAAATTGATTTTTAGGAGATATATGTATATATTTATATTCAATTTGTCAGGAATCTAGTCATTCCCACCTACTAGTATTTGAGGTAATCATTTCTGCCTTCAATTACACAAGAGTTCCTATCTCGAAATTCCCATATTTCCAACCGGTCAAATTCTAATTGGCCCCTCTTTAAATAAGCGTAATCTTTGCCCGCTTAAGATTTATCTTTCAAGTTCCTTAATGTAGTCGGGTCTATAGGTTAGGGTTCAGATGTTTCATTTCCGAAGAGTACATAACAAAAATACCAACAAGTATACAAATAACTAAATAACAATTACTTAATACTTTATTGGCACAAACACAATTACAAAAAATGTAAAAACATGTAATACACTAGAGGTACTGTGGTCCACTGGGCCACAAATGAATACCCCCGCATGCCCAATATAATAAGAAGTTTAAATAAAAGGCTGATCTTTAAAGTCAACTGCGTCTTTTAATGTTATTCAAAAAACTTAATTTAGGCTAAGTATCAACATACCAATGTATCGGTAAACAGGAAGCAGTAGCGCAACAAAACTGAAAATAGCTTACACGGTACAACTCATCATCATGAAGCTCCAGACCAAATATGAAATCATTTCCACTTTTGGAAGAAGAGAAAACTTTGACGAAAAATTTACATTAGTAGTGGTATATGAAACTAAGTATTAATGTATCTGCAAACAGGAAGTAGAAGCGCCACAAACTTGAAAATAGCTTACACGGTACAACTCATCATTATGAAGGTTGAGAATAAATATTAAATCATTTCCACATACAGAAGCAAAGAAAACTTCGACGAAAATTTTCATTAGTAGTGGTATATATAACTAAGTATCAATGTATCGGTAAACAGGAAGTAATAGCGCAACAAACCTGA
>MJUU01016298.1:56251-72534 GCA_002080025.1 Modiolus philippinarum | reverse complement strand
ACCTGATAATAGCTTACACGGTACAACTCATCTATATGAAGCTTGAGACTAAATATTAAATCATTTCCACGTATAGAAGCAGAGAAAACTTTGACGAAAATTTTCATTAGTAGTGGTATATATAACTAAGCATCAACATACCAATGTATCGGTAAACAGGAAGTAGTAGAGCAACAAAACTGAAAATAGCTTACACGGTACAACTCATTATCATGAAGCTCCAGACCAAATATGAAATCATTTCCACATTTGGAAGAAGAGAAAACTTTGACGAAAAATTTTCATTAGTAATGGTATATGAAACTAAGTATTAATGTATCGGCAAACAGGAAGTAGTAGCGCCACAAACATGAAAATATCTGACACTGTACAACTCATCATTTGGAAGCCTAATGCTAAATATCAAATCATTCCCACCTGTAGAAGCCGAGAAAACTTTGACAGTAAAAGTGTTACGGACGGACGGACGGAATGACGGACGGACGGACGGACGGACACCACCATCACTATATACCCTCCGCTTTTACAAAGCGGGGGTATAAAAATGTAAAATACAGAAAATCGGTGCACCAAATAATCTAATGTACTCATCAAATACAATTCATTAAAATATAATTATAGTTATACACATAAAATCTGAGGGCAATATAAAGGGAAGCTTTTACTATAAGTTTTCATAATTTAACAAATTATTGTTATTATAAATTGTTTGAAAAATTAGGGAATTAAGATAATTTGGCTTTGAATTTATTTGTGCTTTATAAAGTATATATAACAAAATAAGTGTTATTCATTTTCAGTTTCAAGATAACAATAACATAAATAATGGGAAATATAATGTATATGTTCTATGAATAACTCAAACCAATGAACATCCTTCTAAACCATCACATCTTCCATTACAATGCTAGAATGGACACCCCATCGGCTGGTTCTAGTTGATTGTAGTCTTGAAATCTCGGTAACACTGGGGTGATACAATTCGTTTTCGAAAAGCCACAACTTCTGCTTCATTGCTACCACTGTCCTCAATGGTTGGTTTAATTGTTGGTTGTTTCTTTGCAGATTTTCTTGTCTTTTGTCTATGTACTGGTCTCGGTTAGACGTTTCTCCTCTTGATGACCTCTGTAGAGATATCCCACTTGAACAATCAAGTCCTATATAAAGTTGTTTTTCTGCCTTCCGAGTTTTCTCTCCGGACAATATAAACTGGGATTTCTTGACTCTTTATTGCTTGGTTTTATCCAAATCTATATAAATATCTTCTCCCATTTTTCTGTAAGTTTATGATTGCCATCGAATGCAACACTTTTCACTAAAACTTTATCCTTATTCTAAATGGTAGGTAATCTCCCTAAAAAGTCTGAATAGGATTCCTGTTTTTCTTTGGCTTCCTCTGCTGACACAGAGGCAAGATGGTTAAGCCTGTAGAAATCTTTCATTGAACTCATCAGCATACACAGAATATTATTTTCTATCATTGTCCAGGCAAGATCTATAGGCAAGCTTGGATGGCGGCCGAACATCGGGAAATATGGTGCATGACACGAACCATCATGTTGGGTAAAATTGTATGGATAAACAAGTTTCTATCATAGAAATCAGAGTTCTGTGTAATCTCTCCGTTAACCCGCTAACTATAGGGTGATAAGGTGTTCTTCTGGATTTTCGAACTCCTGTAAGTAGACAAAGTTATTTGATCAGCTTATTTTCAAATCATAGATTATGATCGGGGTAAATTCGTCCAGGAATCCTTTAGTGCACAATAACAGCGGTTGTTCTAGCTGTTTGATTCCTAGCAGGGATAGCCTGAGCATGGTTTGTTATTACCAAGATATACTGTATACCTCCCCGGATGGTTCTAGGATAAGGTAGAATATACAAACAAATCATATGGCTGTGTGGTAGTGATGTTGACTAATGGTATTTTCTCTGGTTCTCTCTCCCGCTTAAAGCAACGTTCAACTTTCGCATTGGTGCATTCATTCCTTTACATCCTCATATAATTCTGACCATTAAAATCCCTTATAAGACTGATTGTTCTTGTCTGTTCCTGGATGTCCAGTTTCATCTTGAAGTGCTTCGGAGACAATTTTATGTAGTCAGGGTAAAACAAGTTGATGGTGCAGCTTTCCATCAATTGTCACTTAACGGTACAAGATTGTGACTGATCAGTCGCAGATGTCTAAACTGGTTCTGTATTGGAGTGAAAACTTCTGTCCAATCGTTGGTGTCTGCCCGCCTTCAATTGTTCAATGCAGCGCTGCAAAGATGGATATTTGATTTATGCGTCTGACCAGTTGATATCAGTTGACACATCTAAATGCCATGTCAAGCTCTCTGAAGTTGACGGCATCAGACGATACTGCATTTGATTCAGCCGGTGGGTTCTGCATACTTCCATAAACTGCTTTGATGGAGTCTGTATCAATTGTTACCAATCTGGATAGACTGTCAGTATCTACGTTTTGTTTTCCTGACCTATAATGGAATTCAAAATCATATGCAGCAAGGACAACCCAACTGTGTCCAATGGCATCCAGTTTTATTGTAATAATGTTATATGTAAGTGGGTTATTATCCATCAGCACCTTAAATGAGTGTCTGTAGAGGTAGTCATTGAATTTGTCTGTAATCGAAGACGAAATAATAAAATGATGAAATATTAATAAGGTATTTATAAATCCACTCTATAACAATATCTTTCTATAGACAGGCTTAAATACGCGAAAAGGCAGCAACGAGATCGGGTCGGGCTTGGAAGTGTTTCAAAATTTTCACCGATCATGCCGACCTTCATCTGACTTTAACTCGATTCCTACTTTAAAGATGCCCAGCTGCTTCCAGATGATCAACTCGATCAATTCCCGATCATTATTCTACTGAAACGATTCCTTTCGTTTTTTTTAGCTCATCTGGCTATGTCAGGGTGAGCCCTTACCATCACTTTCCGTCCGTCGTCAGTAGTCCGGCGTCCATCGTAAACTTTTGCTTTAAAGAACTTCTTCAGAACCACTGACTGGATTTGAAACAAACTTGGCATGAATTATGCTTATGAGGTACCGACTAACTTTTGTTATTTTGGCCCCAACATGACCACCAGCTGCGAACTTAGTTGAAAATTTTACTTTTCTGCTAAGAACTTCTTCTTGAGAACCATGGAATGCATTTGAACCAACTTAGCATGAATGATGCTTATGAGGTGCTGACCAAGTGTTGTTACTTTGGTAGCTGTGAGTTTGAATCGCACATAATAACAATTTGTTCATGCTCCAGTTAGATATTAGATAAGAAAAGATAACTGGAAACACCCACAATGACTGCAAATTACAAAGAAAGCCACATCCCAAGAGAACTGGACAAGAAAACACATAAATGAAAGATAACTGTTAACAGCGATAAAAACTCTGGACAGCCAGACTAGGTACTTGTACATTTGTATTATTTGAACCAAGTCCCAGCTGAGCGACTTTGGCTCTTGAAAGCTTTTCTTATACTATTATGAAAAGATGACATGTCCTCGTGTTAAATCGAGTAAAGATCTTATGGGGTCGAGTAAATGCCTGATACATGTTGGTGTTTGGAAAAGATCGAGTAGATCTTGTTTAAAACAAGAGACTCTCAACAGCTGTATGGCTCATCTAGACCATTGCAGATACATTAAATTAAATAAACTTCTATATTCTGTGTTAAGAAACCTTTATGTGATATGATGCATTAGCAAAATGTGATAATTGAATCCATCCTTTCCAAGCTGAAACACATTAAATGTATCTCTACCGATAACGAAGAAAAATGCTACAAACAACGTACTCCGGAAACAGATTCATCATTACTATATGATATACATTAAAAAGAACAAGAGGTTGATACTCTTATCATGAGATATTTCACCTCAATTTAGATGACATCAGACATATCTGAAATATGTTTTCTGGTTCGGTTCATGTCTACAAATTAGGCTGGAAAATCACATTACTAGTATTTAAATTTATAATAATAAATCATCTACATTTTTATCATTTACCATTGTCTAAATCATAATTTGTGAATGTACGTCTGGACCACCTTTTTTCTTTTTGCTTCTCTTTCAATCACGTATATTACTGTTTTCTTTGAAAATCACAAACATAGCTGCTATACTTCAACGCTGATTTTTTTTCTGAAACTGATACTTTATCGATACAGCGACTATCTTGATAAAACTTTTTAGCTCACAAATAGGATACTTAAACAAGGATATGTTACCCATATTTTGGATCATCATTGCATAAATTGTTCGGTCGACACCACGATATGGGATTTATGTTTCCCAGAGGACTACAGATCTTTCCCTTTACAGCTAAAGTTGTGTTTCCTGTACTGGATTTGACTCTGTTACCAGAATTAACATGTTCAATAATGCGAGTGTCTTATAAGAAGCAGGAGATGCTTACTCTTCCGGTGCACATGTATTTATTGGGCAGTCTTGTTCATTTGTGTATGTGTGTGTGTCTTCATATTTCTTTTCTGAGCCGTAACCATATTATGTGATTGTTTCTTTGTTTTTGCGATGTTGCCATTGTCTTTTGATTATTCTTTTTTCAAACTGACGGTTCGGTTCTCATTAACTTTAATTTGTACATGAATCGTGATGAGATCGAGAATTGTTGATTTCAAGTTTTTAATGGGTACAACTCGACGTTGTAAACTAGTCTTATGTATGAATGTGAGGGCTTTGGTCGTGAAACATAGCTTAATCGGGTTGACCTGTTTGATCGAGTTGATCTCATCGACAGTGTTACCACACACACACACACACACACACACACACACACACNACAACACACACACACACACACACACACACACACAACGGCAGTACCTACCATAACACACTTTATAGTTCATCAAACTTAAACTAGACCACTATGGTACCACACACACACACACACACACACACACACACACACACACATGAAGAGGTTGCAAAATCAGTCCATTCATAGTCTGGTCGCAGTGAAGTTGCATTAGAGTATTGTAATGTAATCATAATCGCGATAACATCGTAATAGGATCGTGGTGAACTGAGAACACTGCACTGCGATCACCCTATAATATGAGGGGGTTGACGGGGTGTCTTTCTCCTTTCTCCCTCCTCATTGCTCCTTTCTTTCGTCACCACTCTGCTTTCTTCTGCCCCTCTTTCCCGTCTCCCAATCCCTCTCTCCCAGTCTCCCTGTCATTTTCTTCTCTCCCTTCTTTTTCCTTTCTCCCACCACCTTTCTGTCGGTCTCCTTTGACACTGCCCGTCTCCTCTTATATGCTACTACGATCTCACAACTGCCATCAATATTCTACTACTCGTAATCTTCTAGGACGACTGCACTACGATATGGAAGACCTTGTACGACTTAATCATGCTTTACCACGATCACGACACGACACTTACACGAGGAAAATGAAATATCTTCTTGCAAAATTAAAGCTTATATGATTTAATTTGGTTATGACTTTAACCATGGAAATGCAAAATCAAGAGCTTTTGCTGAAGGCGCTTCTTCATATGAAATATACTGACAAAGCAACCATCTTTTATATACATAATATAATATATATATATATATATAATATTGAGAAGAAAGATGCTGAACATTACGCATTTAGATTCTGTGGAAAGAGGGCTGTAGTCTTGTAATTACGATCAACGAGTTAACATGATGGGAATGGAAAAAGAATAATCGCAGTTTTTATTAGGATGTCTCAAAGGATGTTTGTTGAATTACTGAATAGAATTTGCCCTCCCATTCAAAAGAACTCTCCATTTCGGAAGAATTTAGGACCCGGTCTAAAACCGGCTATTTCCATTAGACAATAAGCATCTGTTGACATTCTTTTAACGCTTCAGTACGATTTTAGAGTCACTCGAAATACCATTTGTACAGCCAACCCCCATTTTGGCGCAAAATTGTCCAGAAATACAACGATGAGGTGATTTTCTGTCAAAAAGAACTAGAAGAACGGTGAGTTTTTGTGCAATATTTTGGTATCAGATGAAAAATTCAATATGCATATGGTGTTTTTATGGCAAAAAACAATGCCAAATTTTGTCTGACAAAAACCGGTTAATTGTTCCAGGTACTTTGCAATCGATCATGTGGGTACAGTACTGTGTCTGAAGGCAAATTATTCAACGCATCAGAATTTAAAGAATGCTCGGAATGGATGACACCAGATCCAGATCCGTCTCCGAATGTTAACTGGGACATGCCATATGTTATAATAGGTGACGATGCCTTTGGAACGAGAAGCCATACTCTATTAGGGTAAGGGTGTATATTTAGATATACATCTCTTATTACTGGTGCGACAAGAGAACAAGCTATCACAAAGTGCTCAGTGAGGAATGGAGAATGCATTTTGGATTTTGACACATATGTTGCAAGTTTTCCGTCTATAAAGATGAAGGGTCAGGACAATGTGAGAGATTTAGTGTAGTTATGCTTTTCTGTTAATATGTGAATTTTATATATTTTATACCGAACTAAACATGGAAGATAATCATTACATTTTCTCATTGCTTTTAAGGGCAAAACCATATTGTTTCGTTTTTCGGTTAAGCAGAAACACAATTTACCGTTTAAAGACAAAGACAATATCTGAAGCTCCTTCTAAATAGCTTAATTTAGCACTTGTGAAAAACGTTTTGAAATACAGATAAAACATGATTGTAGGAAAAATTAAACAAATTAGATTATCATTTTTCGATTTGAATTTGTTTAAAAAGGAAATAGTAATAGCCTTAAATAAAAAAAAAAAAATCAAATCAACATCTCTATGATCTAAAGGAAAAAGTAGACACGAATTTAAAACGGTAATGTTTTCACCAAGATATCGTAAAATACAACAGTTAGATTTCATCGTAACATTCTGATTTACTCCATATTCAATTACCCCTTCTACATTCTGTCCGAAACATTCTATCAAATGAAGTATCAAGCAATCTCTATATCAATTACGTGATATGCCATATCAGGTTCAAGTTTCTTAACTCAAAATCGCCCATCTTTTCCATTATGTTTTTAACCTAAGTTTCTGAAGAGTAATGCGTCACAAATGTATGGTTTGGTATATATTATTATATAGGTTGCGGTGAAAGATTGAAATTTCTCAGTGAATTAAAATTGATAATTAACTGTGAAATTATTTTCCATAATTTCACTCTAGGAAGTGACGTCACAATAGACGTCGTCAACGTTGTTGTTAAATAAACGTTTCAGCGGATTAACATCGAAAACGTAGTTCATGCAATGAATCTCAAAATAAACCACTAAATTTAAGAGAAGAAGATATATATAATAAAAACAATAATTAATCCTAGATTCTGATTATCGAAAATATTCAACTCATGATCGAAAAACGCTGTAATTCACTCATGCGCTGCGCGCATTCGTGAATTACTGCGTTATTCGATCATTCGTTGAATATTTTGCGATAATCAGAATCTCGGATTAGTTATAGTATAAATGTTAAGGGAACTATTTTAATATAAATAACTAAATACCGAAGTTACTGTGAATTTAAATCCTGCATATGCGCATTTCGACAACTTATGTCTCTTCAGTGCAGATAAAATCTAAACGTTTGGAAGACCATAACCTCAGAGATATTTAAAAACTGATAGAGAACAAATAACCAATATGATCTAAATGTAAAGCCAAAATCAGCTAAGGACAGAGCTTTGCATGAGGGAGATACTCCTTAGTTTTCAACTAAATTTACAAAAATTTATATATTGTAAGGTTCCAAATAGAATCGGCTTTCGGGACAGCACCGAAGTACTGACTACTGGGCTGGTGAATACCCTCGGGGACTAACAGTCCACCAGCAGTGGCATCGACCCAGTGGTAACAAATAACTAAATACCGAAGTTACTGTGAATTTAAATTCTGCATATGCACATTTCGACAACTTATGTCTCTTCAGTGCAGATAAAATCTAAACGTTTGGAAGACCATACCCTCAAAGATATTTAAAAACTGATAGAGAACAAATAACCAATATGATCTAAATGTAAAGCCAAAATCAGCTAAGGACAGAGCTTTGCATGAGGGAGATACTCCTTAGTTTTCAACTAAATTTACAAAAATTTAGATATTGTAAGGTTCCAAATAGAATCGGCTTTCGGGTCAGCACCGAAGTACTGACTACTGGGCTGGTGAATACCCTCGGGGACTAACAGTCCACCAGCAGTGGCATCGACCCAGTGGTAACAAATAACTAAATACCGAAGTTACTGTGAATTTAAATTCTGCATATGCGCATTTCGACAACTTATGTCTCTTCATATAACCAATATGATCTAAATGTAAAGCCAAAATCAGCTCAGGACAGAGCCTTGCATGAGGGAAACGAAGAAAATTTTAAAATAAATGAAATAAGAAACAGTATAAATATATTCAAATAAAAACTTCATGAAATGCATTGAACTTACAATACACATGATTGTCATACCAAATTAGATTATATATGGCCGTTTTATTAAAGAAGACTGTAAAATGTAAATAAGTTTTCCAACACAGCTTTACTTGTTACGAGATCAATCGTTGAAAGTCTCATTACTGGTAACTTCAAGAAGAATAACAATAATAAAAGCATTGTTCCATTGCTTGGTCCTACCATTATTTGTAGACTTTTTGTCTCATGTGCATTTACTCCATACGGTCTCATTGTTTACTCGTAACGAGAACAGTATTCTTAAAACACTTCATCAGAAAATTTTATAAGGACTCGGATACATCTTTATAAGAATTTGTAGCTTTGAAATGTTTTTCATGCCTTTTCATTTGAAATGAAGATTGTTTTTTTTTTACTTCCAGTTGATAGAATGTCGTCCAAGGTTTACTGTCACCCATGCTCCAGGAAAGACTTTTCGTCTGCTGCTGATAAATATTGTACAGATTGTGAAGAAAACATGTGTTCGAATTGTGTTACCGCTCATAATTCGTTTAAGGCGTTCACTTCTCATCGCTTGGTTGACAGCAGTGTTGCACCTACCTCCAAACTTCCAATTCAAAAGACCTGTTCTAAACACCAGGACATGGCACTCGACTTTTTCTGTGCAGATCATGATTGTCTGTGCTGTCGTTTATGTATGTCGGAGAGTCATCGGATTTGCCAAAAATTCGTTCCTTTAGACATTGCAGCAAAAGGTGTTAAGAAATCGGCGACTCTTGAAGATGTGAATAGCACTCTGTCGAATATACGAGAAACACTGACGAAAATGTTTGAGACGCGCGAAAATAATTTGAAATATCTAGAGGATGACAGAAATAAAGTTTTAATCGAGTTTGCGGCTGTCAAAGCAGATATCCTTAAAAAGCTAAACGAAGCAGAAGATGAATTTAACTTACAAGTTAAGTCAACCGCAAAGGAATATAAATCGAGAATTGAGACTCAAAAAGACAGTATTTTACAAGTGGCAAACGAAGTCGACGAGGTTATTGGACAAATTGATTTTGCGACAGAATATGGTTCCGAAAGTCAGATATTTATTGTAATGAACTCGTGCAAATGGGAAATTGTTCGCCATCATACAAAGCTAAGAGAAATCATTCAAACTCTAGAAAATATCCGAATTTCATTCCATCGAAAGACAGTTGACATTTCAGATTGGAAAAAGTTTGGATCAATCAAAGTCACGAGTATACCGTGTAACATCAAATACACAACCACTAAGATGAACCAAGCACAAGTACTTCCAGCAGTACTTCCTTCCTACAAATCACCATCTACGGTTTGCGTACCAACAAAGTTCGCATTTCATAGACAATTTGACGTTAAGTCAGATGAAATTGCTTACATTTCTAGTATTGCGGTAACAGATGATAACCGTCTTCTCCTTTGTAACAGATATGAAACCGAGTTACTGACTTACAATGACAATGGTGACTACCTACAGGACTGTACATTAAAAGGTGAGCCGTGGGATATTGCTGTTATACCAGGAAAAGATAGAGCTGTTGTTTCCTTATCTTATTCAAGTGAGATACAATTTATTAACACTAAATCGATGAAACCTGGCAGTACACATGATGTACCTGGTGAATGTTATGGTATTACTATCGTTAATGATAAGATTTGTGTTGGGGGATACCAGGAGATTTATATTCTTAGTAAACAAGGTAAATATGAAACTACAATAACTGTACCAATGTTCAGCAATATTTTTTACCTACACCCTGGACCACCTGGCAGTGTCTTATATACTACTAATTCCAAATACGTTTCCACTTTCGGTTGTGTTAAACTTACAGGAGAGATCATTTTTATATACACTGATGACAACTTTGTTGGTCCTGCAGCCGTGATAACTGACAATGGAGGTAAAATTTACATTGCATGTACAGATTCAAATAACATTCACAGACTGACGTCAGAAGGTAAATGTACAGACATCATACTGACCAACAATAAAGGGATCGACCGACCATATGGATTGGCATTCAGTAAAGACTATAGTAAATTATTTGTTTCAAACAAAGATGGAAAAGAAATATTAGTTTTCTCCTGCAAATGAATTGATGCAAGATTTTGAAAAAAATATAGATTCTATTGCTAAACATTGTCTCTAGTATCAAGTTATAATGGTAAAAATTGTCAATTTCAATGGTGAACAATGAGCATATCCAACATTTTCTAATACCCATGTTGTTCTTAAGCACTTGAAAAGGATCAATGTTATTTTGTCCACATATTTTGTACCCGCTGTACATTAAAATGTATCAAAAGTTGAACGTTTCTCATATTCTGTGGATGCGTCGAATACACATAACCTCAAGTTGGGTCATGAAGCGATTTTGCCTAATATTTAACATGGTTAAATATTATCAAAGGCTAGAAAGGAATAAAAAACATATTTATAGCACTTGAAACATTTAAAACAAATTAAAAAAGTGCAGCAATCACAAAACAAAACAGCAGATCTGAACTTACCTCCAATCATATTATGCATAGACTAGTTAAATTTTGAAAATAGAAATGACCCAATAAATAACCATCAAATAAAATTCAGCCCAGATCCATGAGGGGATAAATTGTACATGAATTGTCAACTTTTTACTCTGAAGATGTCAAACAACAAAGTTAGTTTAGAAATCAGCAATATCCAACTGACCGTAACAGTGTAAGCCAGGCCTGTTGGATCCTTCACCTGTTCAAATAGTCGTGGAAGCGAGAAATTGAGATTACGTTTAAGATGGCGGCCACGTTAACGATTAGAAATAATTTGAAATTCCGAGACTCATGTTTGTTTTTATACGTATGTGCATCAGTATGGGTACTACTCAAATCCACACTTGCTTAATGGTCTCAACAGTTCACTTAAGTCTTACGGTCGTCACCATGATTTGACAGATCGTTACAATGTTGCTATTTCACAAATGAGAAGACATCTTTGACATTCAGAGTTTATTATAATTACCAACCTAACAAACACCAACTAGGGACAAAACCAGACTTTTAATTGGCAGTGTGACGGATGGCACGCGTGGAGCAGATCATGCTTACCCTTCCAGAACACATTGTGATACATCAGTTTTTGTAGGAGAACACTGCTAGTGCTTTAGCTTTATGACGTTCTTGTTCATTTGTTTTCGTTTGATTTGTATTTCTAAGATTGACTCAAATATGAATTGCCATGTTTAGGGATTTTTACTTTATATTTTCCCTTTTTTGCTTCGGTATTTCTTTGCCCAAGTATTCAAGCAATACAGTGGAGTGTTTCGTAAGTTGATATTACAGACTGTGCAAAGAAGTCCTAGCTTCTTGATATTTACGTGCAGTTGCCTCTTTAAGAATACATACCGATTTCACAGCTAGATTATGCCAATGTCCTAAGACATACATGAGGGATCACGTTAAGATGTTTGTAAGCAGTTAGATTGTTCCATTGGTAATAGCCACTTAATTTTGAACCGCAGTTGCGACTGTGCAAAAAAAAAAAAAAAAACAATGAAAAGAAATCGAAGTAAATGCACATGAGACAAAACCATGCAATGGGACCACGCTTTTATTATTGTTCTTTATCTTGAAGTCATCTTGAATGTATACTGAATCCATGCCAAAAATTATACCCTACCGAAGCATGCAGGGGACATGTGAATTTTTTTCAATTTCGTGACCACATGGATACGAGATTGTTATATGTCATTGCCACTAACTCGTTACCACAAGATACTAACTCGTTTCAACGACATACTAAATCGTGGTCATGAGATACAAACTCGTTCCCAGGACATACTAAGTCGTTCCCAAGAAATACATATACACTGTCAGACCTTCAACAACGAGCTTTGCTCATAATCATGGATATCTGGTAGCAATTACTTAGTATGTCGTTGGAACGAGATAGTATCTCGTGACCACGACATAGCTATCTCGTTGCAATGACTTATTATCCCGTGGGAACGAGTTAGTATGTCGTGGAAATTAGTAAGCTATCTCGTTGCCATGACTTAGTAAGTCATGGGAACGACATAACTATCTCATGATCACGACTCAGTATGTCGTGGGAAGAAGTAAGTAGCTCATGGCCACGACTTAGTATGTCATGGGAACGAGATAGTATCTCCACTTTATCTTTTTCGCGGATTCGTTGTTATCTTCAGTCGATGGTGTGTCACATCAACCCAATACTTCAACAAAGAAATATTGCCTTTTATCTACAGCATACCTCGAAGCTTTACTAGTGCCCTATTGCTCTTGTATTTTCAACCTCTGACCGTCAAACCAAGACTTGCGCAAATGTCGAGTTACACTCATAATCTTTGTTGTGGTTGTCAACAAACCTTTCTAAAAAAGAGCCAGTTTCTACAACATTACAGGCAGAATGAAAATCACATACACTGCAACTTCATTTTGGACAACTCTCCCTTATATTCCAGAAAAAATGTCCGAGACAGACATGAAGAGAATAATTCATACTGCCAATGTACAATGTACAATCTGTATTTTTTCTTTTTTTCTTTTCTCTATTTTTTGGGGACTCCTTTGTAGCGATATTTGTTCTCAGGGGCTCTGATGTCTGGCCATCCCCGTACTGACTTTTCAATGTAGTCAAAAAATGACTGGTCGTCTTCCTTCCTGTCTATCTTGTACAACTTTTTGGTTTCTTCCCAGACGAAGTACACGGCGATGTTTTGCCTCGTTCTCTCTTTGAAGATGGACGTACTTTGGGCCTTGTCTAGGTACACCTTCTCAGTTTGTGCTGGCAAGAATGTAGAAGAGTGACCCTCGGCACCCTTTGAGGCGGGTTGGACCGTTCTACTACACATGGTCTTCCGTTCCTCGGTGCTTGGTCATCTGTTTCGGTCTCTCATGACTCTGGTGATCAGGTGTGGTTTCCTGGATCTTCATTTCCTTAGTGGTGTGCCTTCCATCTTCCGAAGAAACAGTTGAATCGGAGTCGGATTCTGAGGATCCAGTATCGTCATCTTCTTCAATTATTTCTTGCTGTACAGTTGCCTCCGGTGGTTCATGTTGCGGGATGGGTGGAGCCGATACACCAGTCTCCTTTTCCTGTAACTTGCGATCCAGGAAGGCTTTGAGTCGACGGTTGTTCCTGTCAGCTCTGGATTTGGAAGTCTTCTTCCGTGGCTTCTGTTTACTTGTACTGTCATTGTTGTACATCCAAGTTTGTATTGGAGGTCGCCATCTTATCTGCAAGTTGTAAAGGCCTTTCCTTCTGGTAAGTGTCCAGTCGCTGTATGGTTGTTCCTCAATAACTTGCAGAACGACGGGTAGCTTGTAGTGCGGATCTGCCACTCAGTGGTGAATGGTGGCATGTTTTCTGTGTGAACAGTCAACAATGTGTAATGCTACCTTTATCGAGACGTTTTTAACAAAGTCATTTGTATCAATGGAGTTGATTGGTTGGAAGACCATTTTGAAAGAACAAATTTGATTGGTTGATTTTCCTGCGGCGTTCTGATTGGTCAATCCATTGTAAATGGAGACTTCTGATTGGTCGATTTTTCTGCATTCTGACTGGTCAATGCTTTGAAAATGGATGCTTCTGATTGATTGAAATCCCTGCACTTTGATTGGTCAGTATTATGTACACCTTCGATCCACTTTTTGTTTCATGATTGTTTTCTTTTTCTGTCATACTTGTGTATTGTCTTTGTTTCTTGGTGTTTTCGATGTTGCCATTGTCTTTAAATTATCTTTTTTATATATACTGACGGTTCGGTTCTCACTTACTATAAAACAGGAGAGGTAGTTTTGACGGGAAATGTAATTATGCCAGTCAACAAAGAAGCCATATGATACAAAGTACGATACAGTACTGCTATATGTTTAGGAAGACAGTAGAAAGATAATGGTGGTACATTTGCCAATTTCAACGTTCTGGAAGACTATTTGTTTAAGACTGGAAATCACGGATGAACAGCCTGTAAAATTAGGACGAAAATATTTGCATGCAGTTGACAATGTGTAACAGTATAAAAAACTGAAACATTTAAATTATTGAAAATGGCTCATGTAAATAACTAAATACATATATTACTGTATTTTTAATGGGGTAATTTCGACAACTTTCGTTATTGCAACGCAGATCAAACACCAAATCCAAAAACAGTGTAAGAAAAAAGATCGTATCATAAGGAGTAAAAAATAATTCTAATCCATGGGATTGAACACAGATTCAAAAATGTAAAGAAAGTGGTTCTTTAGAGTCGAATTATGATTATAGAAGACAGTAATTCTTATATTACCAAACCATGAATAGGGTTTTTAAGAGAAGTTGTTCAAATTCGATTGATTAGAGAACCAAAGACTGGCGTTGCAAAAATATTTTTGAAATATTGCAAAATTGCTTCTTCAAATAACTAAATACCGAAGTTATAATTACTGTGAATTTACTTTCTAGATGATACATCGTGTCCGTTCATAATATACAAAAACGAACAGAATGCACAGCATCATTTTTCAAGGCAAACAATAATTGATTTAAAAACAGACAAGAACAATTAAAGATTGGTATGATGACGCCATCTATGTGTGTGACTAGTTTTATTTGTCCGAAAAAGAAAACGGTGCACCGATTTTTGAGGACGTGGTTGCTATAAATCCGATTGTTCAGTGCAAGTTTTTCCTTTTTAGATCTTCAAAGTGGGAAATAACTAATACATCTTTAACCTTTCTTAATTGCAATGAAAATTTGAATTTATAAACATGTACGGGTACTATGAGTACACAAAATACGATGCTTGCATTATACTTTCTGATCAAAGTTCTTTCCAAAGATGTACGGAACTCGTTCTTTTACTTCAATTGCAGACACTTTCAAATTTTTAAAATATACATCTTCGTTGTAAAGTAAGTGAGAACCGAACCGTAAGTCTAAAACGAGCGATCAAATTACAATGGCAACATCGAAAAAAAAAAAACAACAAAGAAATAAAGACACAACATGAGTATAGCACAGAAAAGAAAATTGGTGTTGTTCAACATTGAGCAAGCGAATTCCGCTTAAACTGGTGCTAGATAGGGACCGTCTTGAACTTACTATGAGGTAAGAGAATTTGCTTTTTGTTGAAGGCCTCATAGTGACTTCAAGATGAAGAACAGCAATGAAAGCCTTGTTCCATTTGCTTAATCTTACCATGTATTTATAGGGATTTTGTCTCATGTACATTTACTCTATATCCCTTTCATTGTTACACACAATACAAATCGGATTTGAACCGTTAAAGTCATAGATGGGGGTCATCCAAAGAAGTTTGAATATAGGCATGAAGCTGGAACTGCCTTAATGTGATCTATCGGAAGACGAAATACAATATTCAGTTGACTTAGTAGCAAATAAATCCAGAAACAGTATTATCTCTTACGGATTTGACAGTATTTAGCAACCAAACAAATGCTGTAATTTCTTTGTCCTTGCAAACAGTATCATTCATTTTAGTGAAATACAAGCTTCTCTTAACCAGATATCTAGGAAAATTTGACAAATGCTTAGCATGAACATAGAATTACTAGTATTGAAATCTTTACCACACTGGACTTTTGCAGATAGAAATCATCAAAAATAACGAATTTGTGGTGCTATACTGTGACTTTATTTCAAATTATAAAAGAAAAAGTAAAAGATATTTGTATATTTCTTTAAAGTATATAGTGTCATTAATAATATTAATTTCTGAAGAGTACTTTATCTTTATGCATAGAAACATAAATGAGAAAGGACATATGTCCCTGATACAGGGTAATTAAGTCAAATTCTATTTGAGTATAATTTT
>MJUU01016298.1:38012-56134 GCA_002080025.1 Modiolus philippinarum | reverse complement strand
ACACACAGATCAATCTTTTATAGAACATTTAAAATTTGATATTAATATTTTATTAGAAACTTGGAAAAATGAAGACGCAGATATACAAATTCCAAATTATGATAATTTTTCAACACACAGAATTAAAACAAAAAGAGCAAAACGAAACAGTGGAGGTATTATTGTTTATTTTAAGAAAGAATTGTCAAATGGAATTTGTAAATTACCAAAACTATCTAAATCACCAAACCGTTTATGGTTTAAATTTGATAAAATTTTCTTTGGGTGGAATGAAGATGTGTATGTATGTGCAATTTATATCCCACCCATCAACTCAACACATTACAACCATGAATATGAAAAATTAGAATCAGAAATAAACACTACATCCAACCAAGGAAAAATACTTTTAGTTGGTGATTTTAATTCAAGGACCTCCAACGTACCAGATTTCATAGTAAACGATAATTCAAATGAAAATATATCACATATTTTACCAAAGAATTATAAATCTGATTATCAGTTCTTAAGAAAATCACAAGATAAAGTTTTAAACCAACAAGGGAAATGTCTAATAGATTTGTGTGTTTCAGCCCAAATTAGAATACTCAATGGTAGATTTATAGGAGATCTACATGGGAATATTACTTGCTTTAATATTAATGGATCTAGTGTTGTAGACTATGCTATAGCAAGTGAGAGTCTACTTTCCTCAGTTCAGTATTTTTCAATCAGAAATCCTACACATTTTTCAGATCATAACCAGCTAGTAGCATGTTTTAATTGCAACAGTAAAAGATTTAATTCAAATAAAAGTTGCACAAAACAGGAGTATCACTTCAGATGGACAAATTTATCAAAATGCTTCTTGAAAAAGAACTTAAAGAAAAACAAACATGTGAAAATATAATTAATGTCCAACAAACAAAATTTAATAGAAACCAAGATGGAGTAAATTTAGCAAATGATGTAATTTCAAATATACATATTAGTTTATCAAACAAATGCATGAAGAAAGTGCATTATAAACATAAAAAGAAGAAAAAGTCTACTTGGACAGATTCTCAATATCTAACTCTAAGGAGTACAGTTAACACTTATAGTAAAAAATTTAAATTATCTCCCTTTGACCAGAACATTACATTGATGTTTTTAGAATATTCTAAACAATTAAGAAAAATGTCAAAATTTAAGAAAAAAGAATACAAAAACAAAATAGTAAACAAAATAAATGATCTTCATCCCAATGAAAGTAAAGAACTGTGGAAAATTCTAAAAGATTTAAATAATAACAAAAAAGATGAAAATAACTATATAGATCTTGATCAGTTTGCAAACCACTCCAAGAAGCAAGGAGAACCAGAACATCTAGATCAAACTTTCATTGAAAAAATTTCTTCAGAGATTTTAAATAAAGAAAAGAATCTAACAATAACAAATTCTGACAAACCAATAAATATTTCAGAAATAAAAACGCAGATAAAAAAGTTAAAAAATGGAAAAAGGAGTGGACCAGATCTCATATGCTATGAAATAATAAAACATAGCAGCTCAGTTCTCTTACAAACTTTATGTAACTTCTTCAATCTCATATTGGACAGTAATTCATATCCAGAAAACTGGAATAAATCCTTTATTGTACCTATATTCAAAGGTGGAGATTATTCTAATTTATCAAACTATAGAGGAATTTCTCTTACTAACTGTCTGAGTGAACTTTTTAATTCTATTATTTACAATAGGCTTCTTAATATATATGAAAATGAAATAAGTCACACCCAGTTTGGGTTTAGAAAAAATAGCAGAACCTCAGACAGTATTTTTATTGTTAAAACTTTAATAAACAAATATGTTAATAGTCAAAAAACAAAAGTTATATGGCTGCTTTATAGATTTAAAAAAAGCTTTTGATTCTGTCTGGAGAAATGGTCTTTTATATAAATTACTCATGAATAAAAACCTTGGGATTAAAATATATAGCATTATCAAAAGTATGTATCAACATACAGAAGGTTAAGTGAAATATCAAAATAACTTATCTGAACCGGTTACCATAAATAGAGGGGTTAGACAAGGGGATAATTTGAGTTCTATGTTATTTAACATATATATCAATGATATTCCTGGAATATTTGACAGCAGTTGTGCACCAGTCACTCTTATGAACATGTCTTTAAACTCGCTTATGTTTGCGGATGACATTTTACTCATTTCTGAATCTCCAGACGGATTACAAAATAGCATAGATAAGTTAAATAACTACTGCAAAAAATGGCAATTGTCTATCAATGCCCAAAAATCTAAAATTATGATATTCCAGCAGAGAAACTTGAATACAAATAAAAATGAATTCTATCTCAGTGGAGTAAAAATTGAAAAGGTTTTAAAATATAAGTATCTTGGAAATATTATAGAATCTTCTGGTAAATTTCACTCTTCACATCAAGATCTATCAAAGAAAGCTTATAAAGTCTTATTTTCAATGTTTAGATATTTAAATCCTCTTGAAATGTTAACCGTAATGTACATAAAAAACTTTTTGATATGTTGGTTAAACCCATTTTAATGTACAATTCAGAAATTTGGTACATGGATTTTTATGAAAAGATTATAAAATCATCTGATAGAGCAAACAAAAGTCATACCGAATTTAATCCTATTTCATTAATTGATGGGAGTTTTGTCGAAAAAACTCATTTAAAATTTTGCAAATTCACTTTAGGATTGAGTAAACAGTCTTTGAATATTGCAGCTAGAGCAGAGCTAGCACAATATCCAATTGATACATATATCAAAATTCAATCTATCAAGTATTATGCTAGATTGTTATCAGACAATATAAACCCCTTATTATCAGATGCATTTTTGACATCAAAATGTCTTCATTCGAATGGTACATTTTCATGGTTTTCCTTTATAAATAATATTTGTAAAACAAATAACATTAATGCCACAGAACTTTCAAATATGAATTATAAAAAAGAAATAAACAAATTTTCAATCATTTCTTTTTTGAGTGTTCAAACAATAAAAAATTACAACTCGAATTAAAACAAAAAATCTGTCATCATTACCCAGAAATTTTTAATATTGATAAATCTTTATTATTACAGAAAATACTATTTTTAACTATGCTTTCACAGTTTGTTGTTCATTTCATTAACTGAGAAAAGTGGACTCTTAACTGTGTAGTTTATATATTCAAAATTTAAATATACTATATACCATTCTTTTTACATGTATGTATTGTCTAATGTTATAGTTTTATAGTTTGTATATACTTTATGTCATATGTTTTGTTAATATGCCTTCAGCCCAGTTGGGCATAAATGTGCATTTATGAATAAAGGTTCATTTAATGTCACAAACCCAAGAAGACAAAGGTATCGTCATTGTGTATGCAATCTACAGTTTAACTTGACAAAAGGTGTTCCTTCTTTTATGATGAATTGGGACATTATCATTTTCTAGGCCAAAACTTCCTGCTCCGAATGGATCATGGATCTTTAAAACGGTCGTTATCTTTAAAAGACTCAGAAGGAAACTATAACTATAAAAAGTTAAAAGTAGAAAGATTTTGATACTCGGAACTGACTATAAATGGTGCTAAGTGAAAGCCAATTTTATCGACAACGAGCATGCACTGTTAAACAAAAAATTAAATTGTACATCAAAGAAAGAATGCAATAAATACTGGTTAAGATGTAAATGATGTTTTTGTAACTTCTTAATCATCGAAAATGATATATACAAAAAAAAAAAAAAAAAACATATTGAAGTATTAAGTTAGTTTGATAGTTATAGATATATAGACAACAAATTCTTTTTCTCTTCAATTTTCTTTCTTCAATTTTTAGATAAAGCTGTTTTAAATTAACAATTTAATTAATAATAATGTTTATTCAGAATACATCGGCAAACGAACACCGAAGCAAGAACGAAAAGGGGAATTCTAAAATCATAAATCCAAAATCACATCCAACAAGAATTGAGACAGTATGACAAAGATAAACAAATAAACAAAAATGAACAAGAACGCCACATAGCTAAAGCCCTAACAGTGTGAACCCCTACAAAAACTAAGGTATCATCATGTGCTCCGGAAGGGTAAGCATGATCTGCTCCACGTGTGGCACCCGTCACATTATCAGTGAAAAGACCGGTTTTGTCACAGTCGGTGTTAGTCAGTCCTGTAATAAACTCTGGATCTACCCAAACATATATCCATTCTCATTTGTGAAATAGTAACATTGTAACAGTCTGTCAAATCGTGGGTACGACCGTAAAATGTCTGTAGTGACAATTACAACAGTGACTGAACATACCATTGATGCAAGGTTTTTGAGACAGTATTTTCGCCCATTTGACAAAATCGCTGTACAAGCTACAGGCACGGCAATGGCGAGTGAGTTGTGAGATGTACACGCCATATGCCGGAGATGTTGGAATATTACTGCTCAAAAACGGGAAGTTCACGGTTGGAAAGTCGAAATCATCACGCTTGTCGTAAAGTTTTGTTTTCAGACGTCCCGAGTTGTCAATGAAGAGATATTAGTAAAGGTATGATGCTAATGATGGTGTATCAGTGGTCTCTTTAATTTCGAGTTCATAAGATGTAGGTAATCCTTAAATTTAGGATCGTTCAATGAAAGAACATCATCTATATAATGGAAGCTGAAATCAAAGGACTTGGCTAGCTTATTGTCTTTTTTCTTAACTAGCCCTTGTATGAACCTTGCTTTATACGAATAAAAACAATTCTGCTAAAAATGGCACACAATTAGTCCTCATAGGTATCCCTATTGTCTGCTGGAAAACGTGTCCTCCAAATTCTTCAAATATGTTATCAATCAAGAATTCCAGCAATGCGATGACATCCCACTCTGTATATATTTTGTGTGTGTTTTTTTTTGTGTGAAATACATAGTCTTACCCGTAAGGGTTGAAAGCATATATATGTACAAAGCTAGAATAGCTAAATTTAAGTAAAATATGCATCGGCCTTATTTTAGACATTTTGGGTTGCTTTAATGTAAAAAATATACGTCTACAGATAGTGTTTGATAAGATCGGTACAGTATAAGTGTACTATTTTAAGGTGAAAAGTTACCATTTTTAAACTTTGACCAATGCCTTTAATGCATGTTTGAAATTAAACAGCAGAATATTAAACATCATACTGTGGTTGAGCAAACTACAGAAAACCAGGGCGAGAAAAAAAAGAAAGAAAAAAGAAGCTCACAATTAAAATTCTTGCAATTTGGGGAAAATTATCGAAAGATTTGAGAGAGTAGAGAAAAGAAAACCATCATGAACATGGATGGTATATTAGATAATATAGTATGAACTAAGAAACTGAAAAATAAATGAACCCTGCTGACCTCTATTTACTGAGAAAAATGAGCAGTTTTGTTTTCAAGTAAGATCAAAACTGTTGAGAAGATAACTGTCGAAATGTCAAAAAATGAAATCCATATCAAATAAATAAAATATTCATTTCAACAGGGATAAGCCTTTCTTCGGTGTATATAAATGTTTTATGAAAAAAGTAAACCTCTGGAAAAACAAGATACCCGAATATTCATTATTTGAATATGGAGAGTCATGAAGTTTTGCGAAATCTAATATATATCTGATGTTAGTTTGAAAAATTCCTTTATGCCTTATTTCATTACAAAAAATTGATTATTTTGAGTGTATTTTTATAGTACATATTCATGGCGTCTTCTGATTTATTTCTTAATTGGTCCTGTAATTCTGGCGCGTTCTATTTTGGAAACATTTTCAAATATTGAAACTTAAATAATAACGTAATTCAGATCTCTGCAGCAGAATTCTTTGAAATCGCTGTGAAAAAAATTGCAAATACGTAGGCAACGATTCAAGCCCGACAAAAATACCATATACAGCCTTTTGAACTGACTTTATCATTTTTCACACCAATGAAATACTAAAAATGCTGAAAAACAGATAAAACTGATTCGGACTTTTGTTTATAAAACAAGAGCACAGTTATCACACAATATTGTGATATAAGAACAAATCACTTATTTAATAAAATGAAGAAATGTAGAAATGGCTATTATTTTCTCTTGATCTTGTAAGCATCGAGAATAACCATAATGACGAACTGCAAACTATCCAGAAACTGCAATTTATGGTTTCATTACACACACACACAAACAAACTTTCTACAAAATTAAGAAAACTGAGAAAACTTTGTCAAAGTGTCCTTTGGACACTGACATATTTCTTCCTTTTAGGACAATTGTTATGTAACGTTTATTCTTATATAATATAAATATTCTATAATATATTATCTTTTTGGAACAAATGTTATGAAGGAACAAATAGCACATGACATCGGAGCAACCTGAATTTTTTCTGTTTCCACAGCAACGGTCGTCATTTTTTATATTTTTAAGACCAAATCTCGTTTCTACACATACTAAGTAACTTTTCTGTCAAACTTCATTCCATTGTGATCATTTGAAGTTTTGCGCCATTTTGCGGGGGGATCTTACTTACCTTAACACCAACTAGAAACAATTGAAGGTACAACAACAGCCTTATTGTTAACTTTTTTTGTACTAAATGCATGGTTGCTACGTTATAAAGCGGAACCGACAAATAATACAGATGAAATTTACGCCAACTTTTCTTTTGTAATAAGCCCGTGATCTTTACATTTTCCAAATTTTGATATATTGAGGAAACTACAAAACACAGTTACCAACACGAGAAAACTTAACTTATGTATTTTTTTCCGAGTTCTCTCACTTTATATTCAACTTAAATTTTCTGATACGGAAAAAAAAGTTCTAAGTTCATCAATCATATCTAAAGTTGACAAGTTGACGATGTCCCATTTCATATTATATCGATTCTGTTGTCTGAAATGCAAAGAATTATGACGATCATTAGTAAAATTAATGATGCTGCTATAGTTCAATGGATTTTTTATTTTGTGATTAATGACTTCTAGATATAGTCTGGACTTCTTTTGCCGACACGTTGTTTGTATGACAGAAATAAAATCATCATTTCCATACGATTTTTTACACGAATCATAGAAAATAAAATCTATTGAGTTTACATATAACTATGTCATAAATACTGCCAAGAGCCAATGACTGTTATAAGCTAAATATCTAGACATCCACCCCTCGGATTTTGATAGGTAATAGGCGTTATTGGACATAAAAAAACTTATATAACATATCTGCACCGAATAAACAAAAGTTGTCCAAATGGTCATCTACAAAACTATGAATACTTTTATATCTTTGTGATTAAATTGTTTGAATTTTCACTAAAAGATGATTTAAATTGCCAAATAAGAAAAAAGATATCTTTATCAAATTTGTTTCGACTAAATTGAGTTGTTACCGGACACTACCGCAATGGAAGGGGATGTTTGGCATACCATAAATATAACCCATCATTTCTTTTCAAATGCATGCATGTACCAAGTCATTACCATTGCAGTCGACAATTTTGTCGCTGGTTTCCACCTGAATTGTCTTTTTGTCTCATTGACTTCGGATATTGATAACTCTATTCGGTAATTTTATTATTACCCCCATAATAGCAGCTATCAACGATACTTTTTTTTGAATACCTTAAAATAAACTCAATCATTTTCAATTATTGAATTGCAAAAATCTTTGATTTCAATTTTGAATAACTTTCTTATACTCAAAATCCATTTTTGTTTTTGAATTCCACATACAAATGCCTTTAAGGATGTATTCTTCTCATGATTCAGTCTGGTTTGGAAATAATTTTAAAATTATTTATATTTTATATACAATAGCAGTTAATTAACAAAATATATGTTTGTCTCTAAATTGTGTCAAAAATTATTCATTTCTATCAAGTAGTTTCAGAGAAATCTCAAATTGAAGAGTAATGCCCTAACTGGCTGTTGGGTCCATGTGAAATTTTCACAAAATAGGGGTTGGGTAAGAAAAAGCCATTCTATGAAAAAAAATTTGCACTTCAGATTTATTTTTGCTTTTTTTAAAAATAGTGTTATATATGTTTGCAATAAAAAATCACAAAACAAATGAAGTTTAAACCATAAGCTGTTTAAAAAAATTTGAAAAATCTACATTTTGAGGGAAATACGGAAATGCTGAAATTGCCCCTAAAAAGCATGAAAAAGGGACAAAACTTTCTTATATCAACACCAACATATGAATTTGAGGGGTTGAATTTGTTCATTTCTTCTATTTACAGCTTTTCAGAAAGTATGAGAAAGATGCAAAAATCAAGGTTTGAAAAAAAGTTTAATACTTTAAAATTTTGGCTCCTCACCAGAGTAAATCCTTAAGAAACCCAACAAAAGTCGTCGGTTATATAAAAAAAACTCTGATTTTGTTCTTGCCAATATTAACAGATTTAAAATCGGTTTTTGTTCTCTAACTTTACTGTATAAGTTTACTGTAAAATTATGTGTTTTTACTTTAAACTTATTTTTTTTTCTCAATAACAAACAGCAAAATGGATAAGACACAAGTTAATCAAACTTAGATGGTCTTCTCCATAAATACAATATATACAATAATATGTAGGCATGCAAGTCCATTAATAAAGTACAAATAAATATTTTTAAAGCAATGAATACAAAAAGACAGAAAAAAGATACACAAAGGGTAGAAGCGCAGAGTGTATCAGTTGTGTGTGTGCATGTGTGTGGACTATACAATTATGTAAATAAGCTCGAAGTATAATCATACTATAAAAATCGTTTAGAAGTTTTTATATACTCGAATACAGCTCTAAAAACTTCTATATTTTCATTATCGGTAAGCGTTGCACTACCGCTAATCAAAAGTTTGAGGTTCACGTCAAGACATTCGGGCAACCAGACCAAATTATTTAACAAAACACCACGCTGATCAAAATATAATGGACATAAAAAGAAAAAATGGTTGTAGTCTTCACATGGAGCACCACAACGACAAGATGGGTTTAATAACACGTTTATTCTAAGAAGATCGTTGTTTAGAAATGTTGCCGAGTATCTAAACTGTGCTAAAATAGTATTAAGCTTTCGTTGTCCAAAGTAATAATAACTTGGGATATTGATCTTCTCTTCACTAGAGTTTTTAAGCAATAATTTAAATTTAGAGAGATTATCTGCATGTTCTTGAAAGTCCATTTGAAATCGTAATGGCCAGACTCTTTCCCTTTAACCTTTTCTTTATATCAAATACTCGTGGTTAAAAAATCTTAACCTTTTTAAATAAATTTAATTTTCACATTTATTGACTCATCTCAGAAATCAATAATGGTGCAGAATAGATTGTACTTCAAAAAGAAATGTGATTTAATAAGTTGTTCTGACAATTGAATCAAAACGCCATTAACCTTGCTTTAATTACTTGGAAATTAAATAAAATCGGCTTTTTCAGAAATATCACAAAGTCAGCAATTAAATGGGAAAAGCAAATATTGGAGATTAAAAGTTTTCCACGCGGAAATGATTGGAGAAAGATTTCAAGCAATGAGTCCAATAATTTTATTTTTCAATATTGAACAAAACCAGATTTTGTTTTTGTTACTGCTCTTCAACTTAGGAGATGTAAACCTCACATTTTAAATAAATAAGTGTTCAAAAAAAAAAAATAAAAACAACAAAAAAAACAAAAACAAAAACAAAAACAAAAAAAACAAAAAAACAAAAAAGCACAGAAAAACACATTTTACAAAAAGACAGAAAAAACAAAAGTAATCACGTTTAGTCCAAAAATCAATAGCTACATGAGTTAGTTATGGGATCAAAGCAATATAGAATTTGGCGGGAAACTGAACTTCTCTCGATTATTCATTTTTAAACACTGGTACTATTTCTTCATACGAAACATGGAAAAACTAAATAAAATTTGTTGAAATTTTCAATACATGATACCCTATAATGACCCGTTTTTTTCAAAATTTTAAAAAGAAAATAGGGGACCAATGGGCATATTAATTTTAATGTATTTGAATAGACAAGAGCCGAGGATCTCGAAAATATTGCTTGAGATTCAAAACTTCATGTTCATATTATATTTTTGAGATTTATAGAAAAAAATCTAGCTATTTCATAACACTTCTTCTTCATAATACTGAATAATAGCAGATTTATACATATTACAAACACTCTTACAAAACTTAAAATAAGGTGGATATAAATTGTGGAACAATTGCTAATCTCCACGAATCCGCGGATTTCCGATCTAAAATATTATATCACCAATCATATTTGACCCCATATATTCAGTGTAAGGGTAAATGAATTGCTATGTGGCATCAATACGCTTCCTTAAATTGCTATATAAACTGCTCAACAATATATTTTATATAAGTACAATTTGGTAAAAGCGGCTGGAGTATTAAGCGGACAAGTGTTGTTCATGGGAATATCAGTAACAAGTGCTATTGAATAAGAGATCTTCTCCTTTTTAACTACTTAATAACAAAGTTTAGACACAATGATCCTCAGAGGGTCCTCTTCAAAAACGTGTCTGGTCGGTTCGAACCTAATCCAAGATGGCCTTCAGCGGGAGCATAAATTAAAATTGGACCATATGAAACATCGAGAATACCGAAGGAACAAAGCACAAGATTACATAAATCAAAGTCCAGAGACGAGGCAAAAGCAAGAACACCAGGAGACGGATGACATAAGGCACTACATGATCACAAAACACACGAGCGCTACATATACAACAAAAAGAAACTTAAAGCACTAACAGTGTGAACTCTCAAAACAGAGTGACATCAGGTGCTCCGGATGGGTTGACATATCCTGCTCTGTATACAGCACCCGTCACACTGTCAAAAATCTTATTTTCTAAGGAAGAGAACGTAAACGGTAACAAAATTACCGAGACGAATTCAGGAGTCAAATCACAGGTGCAAAAGGACGAGGTCGGTGGTGTACAACCAACGCAAAAATTTATAAACCACAATGTTACAGGCATTTCAAAATAACCTAAAAGTATTATGTGTATATAGCAAGCCCTAAATGGCCCCAAAAAGTAAAAAGGAGAATAAATCATTGGAAACAAATTACATCCAATAACCCAAATATCAAGAAACTAAAATTTTATAAGAAGACAAGGACAAGCCAACGACCAACAACATATTCCTGACTTGGGACAGGCGCAAAAATTGCGGTGGGGTTAAAGTCGTTTTGTTTGATCCAAACGGAGTTTTCATCTCCTTACTCATTCGCTAATCAAGGGCCTGTGGTCGATACCATAACTTCCTTGATAGAGCCCGGTTGATCACTAATAGGCTACTAAAACTAGGGTATGTTATACATAACATGAAGTCATCACTCCAGAAGTTTTACGGTCGACATCGCCATCTTGTGGACCGCTATGGGATATCTGTTTCCCAGGTGACAACAGTTCTTTCCTTTTAAAAGCTTAACTGTTATTTCCTCTACCGGATTTCACCTTACTACCGGATTTCACCTTACTACCGGATTTCACCTTACTACCGGATTTGGCGAGTGTCTTATAAGAAGCAGATGCTTACTCTACCGGTGCATCTGATCTCATCTATGGTTTTTTATTAGGTCCGTGTTGTTCGTCTTTGTTTGTGTCTTCATTTTTCTATTTTTCTTTTCCATGCCGTACTCATGTTATGTCGTTTCTTTGTTTTTTCCGATGTTGCCATTGACCTTGGATTATTCGTTTTAGATTGACGGATCTCACTTACTTTGTCACACACATATCATCAATCTTCTTGAACCACCTTGTTCATGAATCGTCCTCATCAGAATATACAATATTCCCTTAAAAAAATTGTGCAAGCTAAGGGTGAATATTTTAGCTTACTATTTTCCATCGTAGTTGCTACTACGCTTTTGTATAGGTATCAGTCTTCTCTAATCATTATGCCACTTGGTACGACTTGTACTTAATGTTAATTCAGATTGTAACTCGTTAATCACTTGTTATTATTGACAGTTCATCTAAGATATTTTGCTCAATTTTCACTTTTATGATCAATTACAGATGGAAGCAGACATGTTTTCCAGTTATGAAATTGACAACAGAACAATCGATTCATTGAAACATAACTCCATTAATATCGGCAAGGACTTCTTTTTTTCAGACTGTGACATTTACAAGTGAACACCCAATCAAAATTAATAGGGAAAGGTCTAGTCATTATATAAAATATCTAAATAAAACTACTATGTAATGATCTTTAATTAAGAGAAAGTATCTCCTACTAGAACTGATTTTTACCCGTTGAAGGCACTATTATTTGATTTTTGTTTAAGTTTCTCATTTGTTTTCGGGTTTCTAAAACATCTAAGTATAAAACTTGTTAGGTAGTCATAAATTGTCAATTTTGTAAATGGTGAATGAAAGGATATGGAATAAATGCACATGAGACAAAGTCTCTAAAAATATTGGTAAAAGCAAGCAAAGGATCAACGCTTTTATTGTTGTTATTCATCTTGAAGTCACCACGAGGCCTTCAACAATCAGCTTTGCTAATACCTCATAGTAAGTGTAAAACGTCCCTAGTATCGGTTTGAGCGAAATTCTTTGCTATTTGTCGAACAACGCTACATCTATGTCTTTTCTGGTCATGAATGCGGTATTTAGTTATTTATAAGCACTGTTGGTTTACTGTTTGTCAACGAGAGTATATTTACCAACCCATTAGTCAGTACTTTGGTGCTGGTCGAAACCGATATTATATGGAAGCTTGCAATAACTTAATTTTGGAAATTTTGTTCAGAACTCTAAGGAGTATCTCCCTCGTGCAAAGCTCTATCCTTACCTGATTTTGGCCTTACATTTAGCTCATATTGTTTATATGACCTATATCAACTGTTATGCATCTATTACAAATGTTTTGATTTGACCTGCACTTAAAAAAGTTGTCGCACAGATCATCTGCAGATATAGCAACGATCAAGCGAGTGGCAAAAGTTTTATTTGAAAGAAATTTAATTTTACACCCCAAGCTGACGTTGCCTGAAAGACTGACTGCGGAGAAAGAATTGTTGTTGTTAATTGATTGACAGTGGCGAATGTAGAGAAATTCGTTGAAAAGATTTTACATTTGATTGGATACTCATAGTTTTATGCAGCCAATCAAATGCAAAATCTTCTCATGGTAGTGCCGTCAATCAAGCATTTTACATATACCTCGTCAATCAATTGACAATGTGTAAGGTGTGTTTCTTGCACCTTTTCCCCAGGCAGTTTTTTTTACCGTCGGCATGGGTTGTAAAATTACATCTCTTTGAAATGAAACTTTTGCCACTTGCATGACCGTAGCAATATTAAATTCACAGTTACTTCGGTATTTGTTTACTTATCCAATCCAAGTTTTCTCCTTTTTTAAAGAAGAAATGTATTTTGATATGATTACATTCTAAAATATATAGTTTGAGCATGGAGAACAAAGTAACACCTAACATGCCTTATGTTATACTCCATCTATCATTTGTCAAAAGAATGAGGAAAATCCAGACAAAAGAGAGTTATGTAAGACTTTTAACACATAAAGTTTTCAGCAAAGAAATATTCAGAAAATTATAGGTTCATTTAACATGATCTCCACATTCCACATTCGAACTGATACTCAATATCCATTCATTGCTTATTTTAGACTTGAGTATGTCTCTCCTGCAGTGTGGAGTCCGTGAAAAAGATTCCAGGTGTGAGAGGTTGATGCTCTATATATATTTCAGTTATGGTGTACTTGTGCTTGAGAGAATTACTCATATGGATGCACTTTCAAAATTTGGCATTTTTATTTTTTGTACTATCAAAATTTTATTCTGACCACCTGTTTATTGTGCCCACATCTCATGATTTTATTATGCCAAATTTTCCTACTTTTGACTCGATGAGTGCCCTGTGATTGTTTAAGTGTTGTGATTGTCTCCTGTTGGTATTTTTGTCGGGCAACGGATGACAAGGATTGTAAGCCAGTCAATTTAATTTATGTTTGTTGACAACCCTGCATTCATGGATAATGTAGAGCATGGATGTAGCGTTGCTCGATAATAAGCAATGAATCCCGCTCAAACCGGTGCTAGAGGCCGTCTTGAACTTGCATAGCTCTTTGCTGAAGGCCTCATCTTGATTTTAAGACGAAGAACAACAATAAGCGTTGTTCCATTGCTTTGTTTTACCATGTATTTGTAGAGCCTTTGTCTCGTGTTTATTTACTCCATATACCTTAATTGCTTATAAGGTGCTTTGGGAGGTAAAGGATTCAATCTATTCTAAAAACTATGTGACCAACTATCCCTGGGGCTATGGAGGTCTTGCTACTCATTTTTTCTTCCAGATAGAGGATGAACATTTTTTTAATATCTCATTAAGAATTATAATAACAATACTAGTATATACTACTTCTTGTAAATTTTCGTCATTATCGTTTTCTAATACGTATATCATTAGCAATTCTAGCTTTATTAGATATAATTTTAATTATGTAACGTTATGCCACTGTAGAAACGCGTAGTATCGTACCAGTACTATTTCCATGGATACAGAAAGACACTCGGGAAAAACACAAGTCCCAAATCATAGATAAAACAAAAGATCAAAGATATGCACAACGAAATATCAAATGCAAAGCACTACTCGTTTCCAATGCGTCGAACTTAAAAGTAACTACTTGATATACAAAAAAAAAAGAGATAAAGAAACAGGGCACCTATATAACTGTCACCACTGTCTTGGTCTATTTGTATTTTCATGTCAACTTGCTCCACAAATAGCAAATGCATTCTATGCCATTGCTCAATACCTAAATCCCAATGCTAATAACGTCAATTAAACCTCAGCTTGACCTTTTGAAGAAAGGCAGCGCAATTTATATTCAGAATTACACCATTAAATCTTACCAAAAGCAACCTTGAGCTTATTTCGGCATGTACGTCAACAGGTATTCTAACATGGCTCTAGTTAATCGTCAACCAGTATAATACTCGATAACCATATATTTCGCACATGCGCAAATGGAATCGGAATATGAGTAAACGGTATGAAATACAACAATGTTTTTAATTTTGTTCGTCGTAGTTTTTGAGGGAAATAAAGGTCAAGCACAGTTTTTAACCAAATCATGCCGTTGAGACACGTAAATGTGTATTGTTTTGCTTATGATTTGATTTTTGAACTTGCGTCTGTTTGAACACGTCAGATTGTGTATTGTGACGTCATAAACAAAGACAGCAATGGAGTCGGGAAATCCGCCTTCTCTTAGGTTGCTTCAGAATGGAAAATTCAATTTTCTGTCATATTAGAATTGAAATAATTCATGGCAGGTATATGGTTATTGTCATTTAACCATGGGCTGGTCCTTTATATTCGTAAATTTAACCCCTCGCTAACGCTCTGGGTTAAATTCGAATATAAAGGCCCAGCCCATGGTTAAATTTCCAATAACCATATACCTGCCATGAATTATTTCTTAAACATACTGAAGAACATCTGTTTTTATACTGCACCCGGACGAGTCTATCTTGGTTGGGAGATACCAAAATGTTTGCAATGGGCTCTATACAAATTATTCATGCCACTTTACTGGTTGTTTCATATAAACAAACAATAAATAGCTCACATCAAAAGAAGTATCTTTGACATCCGACGTACGTGTAATTGCGAAGCGAGTATTTCTATAACGATAAAGCTTAGAAAGAAATACACAAATCTATTTACCGATGATGAAACGATACAGTGAAATGGAAAGAAACAAATACTGGTTCTAGGAATAGTAGTTACTTTTTATTGATTTAGATAGAAATGAAATATTTAACGTGATATTTTACACTGGATATATGGTAAATTTTCACACAATTAGAAAACTACACTTCAAAAAATTATTCCATAATTACTGAAATATTAATGTAAATTTTATGAAAATTGGATTACAATTAAATTCTAAAGAATGTTATAAACAGAGACCTTTTCAACAAAAAATGTACAGATAAATTTCCTTTGTAGCATTACTTCAGAGCTCAAGATGTTCAGTAAATCTTTAGAGTTTTTTCAGTATCCACATTTCATTTACAACGCCTCTTGAAAAGCAAGTATCACAATAGTTTTGAAACCTCTCTTTTACCGCCGTTAAGATGGAGTTGTTTTTATGTGCATTTCATTCACGGGCACCAATCTCACAACTCATAAAATTTTGTTATGAAAGAAAAATCGTGATTATAATATCCTGTTATGAGTGATGTTATCGAGGTCACCGCTTCGAAATGCAAGTACCAACATTTACCATCATATTACCCGTAAAGTATTTTTGTTTTTAAAAATCGGAGAATGTAGTTCGATCGCTATTAAGTCAAGGATGAAATACATACAAAAATCTTATTGAACGGTAACGTATAATTTGCTGAATTACTGTTATTGTGGGGCTGAACCTGTCAAATTTTTGACAAACCGTCCGAAATTTGTCTTTTTTCCAAAATCAGCAATATTTTATACATATATTGTTATACGTCCGATTGTAATATTTACACTTTTGGTTTGATATGTTCCTTTGACACTAAAAAAAGATAACATTTTATATGAGATTATAGATTTTGTGAATCGTTATGAGTGATGATATCAGGTTATGAGTTGTGGGATGTTTTATGAGTGATGTCACTAAAGGATAAAGTGAAATCGACACTCCAGAATATATCTTCCAAGCGACGAATATTATTCTGATAATGGTTTCAATATAATTATACAAATACAAAAAAAATCCCATGTTTAAATTTAGTGTTTTCTGACTGTACCTTTTGCATATCATAAATACAGTGTTTACATAGATAACTGGGACATCAGAAAATCATATCATATTGGATATAAAAAATTTAGCCAGGATGACCTTTTCCCGTGACTGGTGTCCGTCTGTCCGTCGTTACCTTTTTATTCAAAAATCTTCACCTCTGAAACCGCTGAGCCAATTTATCCCCTTCAAAGTTTTTTTTATTTTTTTTATTTTAATTTTCATGCCTCATCTAAGATCGCCGCCAGCAGAAAACATATTTTAGTATATAACTCTTTTGGAAATGCATTCAAAGATCTCCGAAATAACTGAAACAATCGTAATCAAACTTTGTTACAATAGCCCTTGGTGGTCTCCTTCAAAGTATGAGATTTTCATGTTCGTTCTTATCCGAGATGGCTGCCAGCTGATAACTCAGTTTATTATAGGACCTTATGGGAAATGCATACAAAGATCTTCTCCTCTGAAACTATTGAGCATGTTGGAAATATCACAATAATTCTGAAGAGGTCAAGATTGTCGCCAGCGAGGAACATGATTGAGCAACTCATTTTATGGAAAATGCATTCAAAGAAATTCTCTGAAACAACTTAGCCAATCGGAACCAATTTGGTCGCAAAAGACTTTTGGTGTTTCCCTTAAAAGCTTGTGATTTTTTTGTTTGTACTCCATCCAAAATGGCCGACAGCGGGAAATATATGATCATACTATAGGAAATGTATTCTGCTCCTCTGAAACTGCTTGAACAAGTTCTTTTGCCCCTTTGGGAAATTCCGCTTGCTTTATTTTGAAGATACTTCAAACTTGGTATGTAAGTTGTTCACTAAAAAAACTCACCCAAGTTTGATAATACGTGAACGAAATAGCATACTGTCTTTGAACTTAATAAGCAGTTAAGTTTGATTTCATTTATAAGAGCCAAGTGATTCTTGTAGTATGCTCCTTCAAATTTTTACATTTTGGGGTTTCTGACCCATGACTTTTATGTGATAATGCAAACAAACTCAGACCAAGTTCAATTTCTGTTTGAGAGCTTGAAGTGGTTCTAGTGTTATGCCCCTTGAAACTTTGAAAACTTTTGCAAATTTTGAGGTTTCCGACCAAAAACGTCTAAACGATAGGCAGACAGTAAGTTATTTTTTCTCGAAACTCACGCAAAATTAGATTTTGGTTTCAGAGGTTCCACTGGTTCTGGAGTGATGCCATTTAAAAATTTCTTAATTTAGTCCTTTCCAGATTAACAAAAATATATAACGTCTTCCGAATTGCTAATAAAAGTTGCGTATCTCTGATTTGTCCAGGTTTAATTTTTGATTCAGCGGAGAGAGTGGTATTTTGGTAAAACACCTTGAAATTTGCCCGAAAAAAAGCGGGGGGGGGGC
>MJUU01016298.1:10468-28728 GCA_002080025.1 Modiolus philippinarum | reverse complement strand
CATTTTTTTTTTTCAAATGAGAAACTGGAGTATTTCAATTTGAGTGACAAACAATAGAAAAAAGAAGGGAAATGGGGAATGTGTCAAAGAGACAACGACCCCAGGGGGAGTAATGACATCTCAAAGCCACCATAAGGTGAGGAAACCCCACACCCAACGGCAGGTCGAAGTGACAAACAAAACTACTTAAATGAATTTTGCAAATATGACCCAATTTTGATTTACTTCATCTCATCAGTGCAACCCGAATCAATTCACTATAAAACCCATTCCGAAGTTGACTTCTAGGAAGTTCTACAAAATGACACTAGGTAGAAATGTTTTTTGATATCAAGGATGGTATAAATTGATGAAAAGTCCGACTTTAATATCAAGATCAGGATTTCATACCCTTTTGGCTGATTGATGGAATCCGATGTTGCCATGTTTCCCAGAAGTGAGAATGCACAGACACCATTAATGTTAAAAATAAAAGGTCTTATATATAAGTAGGAAATTTTCAATTCACAAAGAATCTTCATTCAGTGAAGTTTGAAATTTAAAAAGCCGGAAAATATTTTTGTTGTCAGTAGAAAAAAAGAAGGGAAACGGGGAATGTGTCAAAGAGACAACGACCCAAAGGGGAGTAACAACAACTCAAAGCCACCATAAGATCTTCAATGAACATTTATAAGCATATAGTCCATGGCCTGAATTATCCCCCATGCATCACCCAATTCCCAACCCCACCCACTTTTTTTAAGTTCGTATACAACCCCTCTTCAAAATTAAATATGTAAACATGCACGCAATAGTAGATTATGCCCTCATTTTGGACCCACCCGACGAAATTTTGAATTTTTTTTTCTGCAAAAGTCTTTCTTTCAGTTGCTTCAAAATATTGACTGGCACCTCCTTTTATAATAAATTTTTATTAAATGATAGCCAATGGTATAGCTTTACATATAATCCTCAATATCTAAATTTTTGTAAAATTTTGTTGAAAACTAAGGAGTATCTCCCTCATGCAAAGCTCTGTCCTTAGCTGATTTTGGCTTTAAATTTAGATCATATTGGGTATTTGTTCTGTATCAGTTTTTTTACATCTTTGATTTTATCTGCATTGAAGAGACATAAGTTGTCGAAATGCGCATATGCAGAAAATAAATTCACAGCAACTTCGGTATTTAGTTATGCGACATTTCTTTAACTGATATCTTCTAAAAATCCACAAATCTTACCCCTACACCTATAAAATTCTGACTAAAATCATAAGATTTTTCTTGAATTTAAGTTAAATGGTCTATAGAACCCCTTCTGCATCTCATTTTCATATTCTGACATTCAATGTTCTTTCCTGAATATGAAAAATGTTAACACGATGTTAACATGATTTAAATGGTCAAAATATTACTTTTAATTATACAAATATCAGATATTTTCACCTTAGTTTTGTCATTCTGTTTACTCATCTTATCTATGTAGGTAAAATTCATTAAAATTTGGTATATAATAAAAGTACACAGTGTCTTCTTTACAACAAGCACAAATTATAGCATTTTTAAAGTAATTATAAATTTTCTGCATTCATAAAACTTACCCCCTACTCCAATAGATTTAATATAAAATTGACATTTTTTTCTCCATGTTGTATAAAATTAACCAGGACATACAAAATGTGTGTTGTATATATAAATATAGCATGAATTTTATCGTTTCTCGGTATTTTAACACTCATTTGTGGTCTGAAACTCAATATTTTGCCCGAAATTGATGAAAAATTGGAGTTTTCAGCATTTCAGATTTGTCCAAAATTCATCATTAAATCGTTATGTATGTGAAATCTGGAGGCTATATCTGCAGAAATGCCCTTTTATTTGTTATACGCGATACATTAGTTAATGAGCTGTTTAGAATAACAAAGAGTGTTAAATGACACTCAAATTCCCTAAAATTTTGCCCCTACCCCAACAAAATTATGCCTAACAACCCCCAAAATGTGCCTGTCTTTAAATATATACAAACTACACTCACTAATGTTTTGAACAAAACAGACTAATGTTTTGTTTTCTTTTCTAATGCTGCATTAGAGAAATCTTTATATGCAATTGTAACGTCATAATATGGGTAAAAGTTAATATTTGGTCAAATACTAGTGAAAAATGGGAATTTCAGCATTTCAGAATTTTACAAAATTTAAAGTTGCATTATCGAATTTGTCAAGTTTGATGCGTTTATCCGTCAGATTGCGATTAAGTTGGTCTCAGCTATACTTTGGCCATTTTTATGCACTTTATAAATGTACTAGAAGTGTTCCGTGCGATGCAAAATACGAACATTTTTGTACCCACCCCACAAAAATTTTAGGCAAATTTGACATTTCTGTAACTGTTTTAAATCATAACAACACCACAGTTCTTAGTAACTAATATACATTTATTGTACCTGTCTTTGTTTTTCACATGCCAAAAAATATTTACGTGAAATTAGAATTTTATCGAGCAAAAGGCATATACAAAATGGTTATTTTCATATTTTCAGATTTTCCTATTTTCAATTTGTTTTTTACTCGAGTTCTAATCAAAATTGTTCACTTTTATTTCGAGATGACTACAGTTAAGTCTTTTAAAAGTAAACTGATTGACTATGAATTTTATATAAAGCTATTTTTAACTAAACATGACCCCAGAACCTCAGCTGTAGTATTGTATTTGTATTGGTCTTTGCCGTGTAGCAAGTAAAAATATGGATGAAATGGACATTGAATGTCTCTTGCTGACATATATTGACGCACAGAAAGCCATTACAGGGGACAGTGAGAATCTGCTCTCTATACTATATTGTTTTAATCTTAGTGAGGGTCTTAAGTACATTTATACCACCCTTTTCCTTTGGAGTTTACGTCAAAGACAACGTTTTCTTACACTTATTTTAACAGATGACATAAACCAAGTGTTTGCATCTTTACTTGCAGGAAATTTTTGAAGTCTTGACACATTTTTTTTCTTGAAATCAACAATGTTAGCATGATAATTATCTAAAAATTGCTCTCACGAAACTTGGGGTTTGTGTTAATTAATAGGAAATACTTAACACATTCCCTAACACCATAGCCAAATTGTACTTTTGCATGTTTTTATCTTGAAACAAAAAATATGTATCACATTAAACACATAATGATGAAGTATAAAGATTAATTATAGGACTTGTTAGAACACTTTGCCAGTTAAGTTTATGTTTGTTGACGATCCCGCATCCATGGATCAAGGGGAAAAAATTAAATGGATGTAGAGTTTCTCAGCAATTAGCAATGAATTCCGCTGAAACCGGGGCCGTCTTGTACTTGCTATGAGGTATGAGTAATGCTCATTGTTGAAGGCCTTATGGTGACTTTATAATATTAACATGACGTCTCTCAACACTTTGTATCCAAACCCATGATGGACTCGCTATATATTAGAGGCTATTCCAATATTCCTTATAAGTAAACATGCAAGTTGAAATAAAACTAAAGGTGCCTATAGATAATTCTACTTTCAATTTTGTAGTTTTAATACCTTTCAAGTGCATATTAAAATAATTGGCACAAAAATATCATCAAATTCATACGTATTTTTCAGTTTTCATCGCATGTTCAATTGATGGAAAGGCAATTATTCAAGCCTTTACCTAGTAGTGCTTCACTTAAAAAATCTTTATTTGACCCATTAGAATCGAAATAAATCAAAAGTAATCCCATGCAATTATTTTGTTAATATGAGACAACGTCCAAAGTTAGTTTTTATAAATTTTTGAACAAAAAATTGTTATATTGCAAACTTATTTTCTACATCAAAAGTGTACTTTTGTACTTTTGCTTGTTTTTTACCATGTATTTGTAGAGACTTTGTCTCATGTGCATTTACTCTATATCCTTTTATTCACCATTTTGTATGTTGGGGAATAATTTATAGGTTATATCTTAAATATAAAAGATTATTTCGTGAATTTCCCAATGTTAATGAAAATGTATTCTCTAAAAGTTCGAAATAAACATTATTTCATCTGATCCGAGACATCATTTCGTTTTTCTCATTGCGAAATAATGAAAATTTGGAAAAAATAAAAATCCGAAAATTTCCATTTTGCTGTTATTTGTATAAATAATAAATGCCATGACCCAAGGCATGACGTTATTTATACTTATGTAGGTATTGGTTAAAATAAGTCACATTTCATATCATCACAAATCTATAGGTTTTGAAGCGAAATAAAATTAAATACCGGCAATTAGTGTTTTTATTTCATTACATCCCAGCCCCTTTGTTCTAACTGGGATGATCTGAGTCAGATCACCCCAGCAATCTCACCCCAGCTAGAACAATGGATATTTTTACTTTTTTGTTCTTGTCAAGGCCAGATTTTGAGAACTGTTCAGTTGCTTTTTGACTTCGTAAAATTTTACGATTTACTATCTATAAAATTTTTAAAGATAAAGATTTCAAAACGTTGAAAAATGACATTGTTTATAGTGGGATTCAAACCAGGGTAGTTCGTTTACTAGACTTCTACCTTACCTACTACACCACAAACTTGCTGGACTTTTGGTGTTAAAAAATCGTATATAAAGAATCGTTGTGGGGCACAATAAGGATATATATTATTATTATTATAGTAAAGAATATTTATTTCATAACATTTTAAGCATGGAAATAATTTTCAAGAATGAATATCGTCTTTCCTTCGCTTAATAAATTAGCCGGGATGTAAAATAGTTATAACACTCAGACTTGGTGTGTCTGTATAAGCTCGCTCCTCCGGCCTCCGGTCGTCGGGGTGATCTGATACAGACACGCCGCGTCCTCATGTGATAACTAGATTTTTTGTATCCCCTGATCATAAAATGGGCGTAAAGTACCAAAACTTGTGTTCATTGTAAAGCATATTAAATTAGCTTTAAATTGATACCAAATTTCAGTACATATTACTTGTCTGTAAAAAGTTATGGAGCTTAAAAGATGAAGCTTAGGTTAAAACGAAAATGCAATAATTTTTCGGGTGTACTATAAAAGTGGCCCTATACTGTCTATGCGTGCAGGTTATGTTCGTGTTAACATGTTTTATTTTGAAGAGGGGACATAGAAGGACTGAAAAAAACCGGTCTGGTTCGGAAGTGGTGGGGGGGGTGCACATTTATTGTACTCCAGCCCACGGACTATTACAGAAAGGCGTTAAAATTTTGAATTTTGTAAGACTGCAGATTGTCCAAACCTTAAGAAACGCATTTTACTTAAAGGCCATGCATGCTATAATGATATAACATCCATATTAAAGGTTATATATAAATTCTATAGGAAATCTACATCTCAGCAACAAATCAGTGGAAGTTCTAGAAAACTAAAAATCTCATTTGTACACATTTTTTGGATATAACGGCAAAATCTAGCTCACTTTAACAGATAATCTACTAAAAAGTGTCCTGTAAATCAAATATAGTGAAGTCTAAACCCAAAATCAAATAAAACATATTTTAGCATTTATGGTATATGGATATTTTGAATTTGTACTTAATTTCAGGAGGTAGGGGTGCTTATTCGACATTCGTGAACCTAAAAAACGATTTAAACAAAATATTTCGAACTCAAGCTAAAACATAAAAAAAAAACATTTTTGCATAGGCAATTAAAAGATATATACTAAGATTTTTACGATCATAACATCGAAAAGTCGAAACACAGAAAATCTTGAAAATCCCGAAAATTCCCTTTTTTAAAAAAAATGACATAAAAAAAATAAAAACTTTGGACTTTAATGGTGTTATTTTTTAGCCTTGTGTCACAACTGATAAATTAGGTACAAAAAGTACAGCAAACTACCAAAGCTGTTTCTTTAAAAGAATAAAAAGCCAAAAAGTCTTCATTCTCATATTTTTGCATTTTTTTTTGTATCCCAAGACCATACAAATAACTAAATACCGAAGTTACTGTGAATTTTGATTCTGCATATGCGCATTTCGACAACTTATGTCTCTTCAGTGCAGATAAAATCTAAACGTTTGGAAGACCATACAGTCAAAGATGTTTAAAAACTGATAGAGAACAAATTACCAAATTTGATCTAAATAGAAAGCCAAAATCAGCTAAGGACAGAGCTTTGCATGAGGGAGATACTCCTTAGTTTCAACAAAATTTACAAAAATTAGATATTGTAAGGTTCCAAATAGAGTCGGCTTTACAAATGACGTAAAATGCTCAAAACTTATATTTATTGTAAATATTATGAATTGGCTTTCATTTGATACCAACGTTTTGTATATTTCATCCATTTATATGAAATTAAATAAACTAAAAAGTTGAAATTTGAGTGAACACGAAACTATCAGAATTTTAAGTGGTGTACTATGAAAGTGGTCCCTTTCTGCCTTTGCGTGCAGGTCATGTTCATGTTAACATATTTATTTTGAAGAGGGGACAAAGGAGGACTGAACAAAATATCTAGATGGGAAGGAGGGGTGCACGGAAAGTGATTTCAGCCCATTGCCTATTAGTAGTTTAAAGCTAAAATGAAAATCAAAGTACTCAAGTACTACTAAATCCCAAGAGCAAGAGCAAGATAAGAGTCGACATAAAATCGAATTTTCAAAAAGTATCAAATCGATCAATGCTACATACTTTAACTTTCAAATAAGTGCAACGAATGCTTTTACTAACATAGTTTAACATATGGTTTGACATAGTAACATATGGTTTAAATATCGGTGAAATAATTAAAAACTATACATAACTTTCTGTAAAATTTTGACAATTCTTTCATGTGACATTTGTTTACATGTAGGTACTCCAACGAAAAAATTGAATGTTCAAACTGAATTAATATAACGGTGCAAAAAGATAGCTATTTGCTTCAATAATTAGACATTAAACTTTTTATCTCCAAAAAATTAAGATTAAGGATAAATTAACATAATTAAAAAATTACAATTAGTTCACTTCCGGTATTTTTTGTCTTCGCATTTACCAGTTCTATAAGAGCTAAGGAGGAACTGGTTCAAAAATTATTTGGAGTTGATTACGACCAAAATTCGAGAAAACCGCAAAAACACGTAAAAGTTAAAATTGCCGTGCACCTACGTGCATTCATGCATCTATTTGAAACTTTGCATTTAAAAAGTATAGGTTGTAATTTAAATACAACACCATGCACCGTGTCAACATTGTGTATTTGTGCATTGAAAATTGATGAATAATCAAAATGTGCTTAAACAATTCTTCGTTGGAGTACCTATTACATGTAATACGAGTAGATAATACCTCCACAGCGAAGGAATTGGTTGAACTATATGCATTGCCCGAAATATAATCACATCTGTTCAGTTTAGTTCAGTAATTTTCTTTGGGAGTAGAGGTTGTTGATTTTGGAAAGTTTAAATTTAAATATCGGTGAAATAATTAAAAACTATAAATAACTTTCTGTAAAACTTTGACAATTCTTTCATGTGACATTTGTTTACAATTAATACGAGTAGATTATACCATTACAGTGAAGGAATTAGTTGAACTATATGTAATGCCCGAAATATAATCACATCTGTTCAGTTGCTTACATTTTCCATTTATTGCATTTATTTTAAGATAATTTTTTTATAAGTTATCAAATATTTTAATGTTTGCATAATATACAAATTTTTTTTGACATGTCGTACATGTTTTGACCCACTGACAGTGTGACGGATGCTGTAAACAGAGCAGGACATGCTTACCTTCCTGGACCACCTGATGTCACTCTTTGTGACAGTTTATAGGATAAATGAAAGAATATGGAGTGAATGTACATATGACAAAAACGCACACGATACATAGAAAACTCCAGTTTATCAAGGACAGGGCTTTTATTCCTGTCTACATCTTGATGTCGCTTGAGGGTCTTCAACTAGAGGTGAACAATATTCACCCCCTCAAGCGAGATCAAGAGGGCCCCTAGCGTGCACTTAAGCGGTATTCTTGACAAAAATTATATCAAGGTCACTCCCTTGCTCCCCACCCGCCATGGAGTGCCAACTTGGGCGATGCTCAGGGTTATCCAGCTGAAAGCACCAGGGTTACAAGAAGAGAATAAAAATATTGAGCAACATCGATCGCAGCTGAAATATGTCATTGAAGCAACACATGTCGGGAGCGGTACACTGTCAGTGCTTTAGTTTTTATTTTTGTATTTGTAGTGTTTGCGTTTTGTGGTTGTTTAGCGTCTTTGGTCTTCCATCTTCTGGTGTTCTTGCTTTTGCCTTGTCTCTGGACTTTGATTTATGTAATCTTGTTCTTTGTTCCTTCGGTATTATACTGCCGTTGTTTGGTATAAACTGTAATTTCTGGATAAAATTTACGAACCTGGAAGTTTCAAACTGAGCAAGACTCACACACCCTATTGTTTGTACACTTATTGAAATGAAAAGTAATTGTTTCGTCAAAAGACTGTTTCGTCATACAGAAAATCAGTGAAACATATTGACTTTTTTGAGTATATATCTCAAGATGCAGAGGAATATGGGTTTCCACCTGATAAATACGCTCTCTATGGGGTATAACTATTATTAAAAACGTTGGAAAGACAGGTTACAGCAAAAAATGGGCACAGTAAGTGTTGATGAAATCAGATGAAACATGACAAACAATTAAGAGTCTGGATACATTGTGGTGTACTTACATAGGTTTATGAAATAATCAAATTATCATACAGCTACAAATTTAGTATAGATTGTTTTTGGGTTTAATAAAACGGATAAAATCACGGAATTGTTCAGCACGTAAAGCAGATTTATTTGTATAAAACTGACAAAATTCACATGCAATACAATTACTTGCATAAAAGTTACATATAGATTTTATAGAGAATTATCACGCGATAAAGACTACCCAAGGGATAGCAATATGGACTGAAACATGGATAATGCCCAAGTAGTAGGCCATCGATATCCAAAGGGCAGTCTATTTTGTGATAATCCTCTCTATATAAGTAACTATTTTGTTTATTTTATTGAAAAACATTTACATTTCATTATGTTAAATATAGAATCCACAACAGCATCGAGTGAGAAGCGACATGATAGTTAAAAATTTTCAAATTTTTAAACGCGAAGCTTGCCGAGCGTTTTAAATATTTGAAAATTTAACTATCGAGAGTGTTGAAATGTCGTTTCTCACGAGATACAGTTGAAGATTTTATTTCTCTTATGATTTCAAGGTGATTTTGGACAAAATATAACCCCCTTTTCGGATGGTCTGAAATAATTGAGTTCTTTGAGCGTGACGTCATCAGGCATGATCGCCTTTTTTCATGACTTCACAATGGTAAAGTCGGAAAAGAGCAAACAAATTTGACATCATAAATGAATTTCATCCAATCACTTGCCGAGAACACAGCAGCTGCATAAAATCAGCTAATAGTTTCAGTCATGGAAATTTTAATTTTATTAGAATAACATTAAACACTAAAAAAAAAGAAAAAAATGAAAAAAGTCAATATCAGAAAATTGGGACCGGTCAATATTGACTTATGAAAAATTTTTTATCGATGAACGAATACCACTTGACCACATAGTGGTAGTAAAGATAAATTTTTCACTCCTTTGTAATGATCCATAGCTCCTCAGAACAATAGTCACAATACTGTAAAGTTTTATCGTTTACAGCTGCTGCATGTAAAGGACAATAACTTTATTGATCTTTACATCACTATATGTACTTTTAGTTTGGCAGAAAAGAAAGATATTAATGCAAAAAATGATTCTAATAGTTAAAAAGTGTTCCTCAAAATGATCGTTGCTTACACAAACACAATTGCTGTACAAAAAAAAAAACAAAAACNACTTAAGTACAAGGATCAGGTTGAAGCATACCGATATTCAAATCAAATCACACGTTCTGACATACAGTTTGTACAAATACTTACACATGTTTTCCTGAAATCCGTAATGAGTGATACCACATATGGCGACGCCTAAACTAAAGCCGTTACAAAGCAGAAGCGACATCCTATAAATAAAATGGAACGAGCCAGATCTATTCTACGTAATCAAGTCAGTCTAAGGTTGGGAGACTTTTACGCCATATTGGTCAACCATCTCATTGTGGCACCATTTGGAGCATAAATGCAAGCATTCTTCCCTATGTCTCTCTAAAGTAGATTTCAGGTTAGTAATAAACATCTGGAGTTTTAAGTGTTTTTGCTAGGATGCTCTAGCTAGCATTTCGTATCAAATACCTTCAATAATGACAGCAACAACTTATAATTTTTAATTATGACAATTTACACTATGGCGTGAATGATATTAGTGGTTATAATACACCATTAGACGGTATGGGCGCATCCATTTTATTTGGATAACATGCAATACAGATTTAAAATCATGGCTGCCTGTGATTGGTTGTAAATATACTTGAATTTTATTTTTTGTCTGAAACTACATTGACTTGTTAATGTTTTGGAACTAACATAATATTTTTATTCTTGTCCTGCCTTATAAGGGAATTTTTATTTCAGTCGCAATTTTTTGTTGGATTTTTTTGCGAGATTGACGGTTGTCACTAAAAACCGAAATTTACTGTAAGAAGAGCTGCGGCATGCCCCTGTTTTTTTCTGTCATAAAGTTTTGTCGGATGACGTACTTTCATAATAAAAAGGATTTGGAGCCAAAACTCTTTTGACAAATTCCGCGGAGCAGGATTCGTTACTATTGTCGCCTATGGGAAAACTAATGGTGTATTGTAACCTATAGCAAAAGTGTCATTTTTCTGATTTTTAGGATAAACTTTATTTTGTTGCTTTGAAAACAGTAAGTTATTCACAGAATAAGAAATTCAGGTGTTAAAACACGTAAAAATTGAATGACGTCATAGCTATAGTCTATTTCATGGTGTCAAGCATCGATATATTGACAAGAAGGGTATGGTGTTTACATCGCCCATAGACATGTCCAAAACACTAAAGTTTACGGAAAGTGGACTAATTTCCATTTGAGAAAGACAAACCTTTGGGAAACACGCAATTTTAAAACACTGCATAAATTTTCTAGTCCAATAATGACCAATTTCCAATTATGCAAATTTGGACAAAATTGACGAAAAAGGGACATCTAGAAAANAAAAAGCTATTTAACAATCTAACGATATTGTCAACCAATCACATCTTCATTTTCTGTGACGTCGATCTCCTGTCCTGTTCCTTTGTTGTTGTTACGGTTTTACTTGTACTGACTACATCTTGCATTTTCCTTTCTGTTTAGTTTGTAATGTTTGCATTTGTTTGCCAATGTTTTCCATGCTCAAGCGATAACCATTGTCCAAAGTATAACAACATACGAAATCAATTTAATATAGTTAATCTTTCCAATACAAAAAACGAACAAGATAAATTTTTAAAAATTATGTCATCTCCGAATCATTTGCAGTTTGTTGCTCCATTTATTAAGTCTTTAATACTGAGGAAAGTGGACTCTATAGCTGCATGATTCTTTACTTTATTTTATGTGCTATGTTCGAAATGTCTTGTATATTTGTTTATTTTGTACTGTAATTATATGTATTGCCATCAACTCCCAAGGGAGTAAAATTGTGCTTTCAACTTAAGTACAAGGATCAGGTTGAAGCATACCGATATTCAAATCAAATCACACGTTCTGACATACAGTTTGGACAAATACTTACACATGTTTTCCTGAAATCCGTAATGAGTGATACCACATATGGCGACGCCTAAACTAAAGCCGTTGCAAAGCAAAAGCGACATCCTATAGATAAAATGGAACGAGCCAGATCTATTCTACGTAATCAAGTCAGTCTAAGGTTGGGAGACTTTTACGCCATATTGGTCAACCATCTCATTGTGGCGCCATTTGGAGCATAAATGCAAGCATTCTTCCCTATGTCTCTCTAAAGTAGGTTTCAGGTTAGTAATAAACATCTGGAGTTTTAAGTGTTTTTGCTAGGATGCTCTAGCTAGCATTTCGTATCAAATACCTTCAATTATGACAGCAACAACTTATAATTTTTAATTATGACAATTTACACTATGGCGTGAATGATATTAGTGTTTTCTATTACTTCATAATATTTTTAATGCTGTTGCGAGTTAGCACATAATGATTAAGAATATGGGCTGTTGCGATCTTTGGCACCAAATTATCGTAGTAAAACGTTCCCTGCTAGTATTACGACATTCATGCAAATGTTGGATTCGTAACGCGCACTTCCCCGTCCAATTACAACCCTTAATAAGTAAGTAATTTTAATGATTCAACTGGTCTTAATCTAATCTTTATCTAGGCATTTTCAACAATACATTTTATGCATTCGATAGTTTTTAAATTGATTGTTCATACAGGTTTCAGTTGTATCATCAGCCAGCCGAAACATTGACTTTTGCAAGGGAATAACATTATTTGAAGAATAGATTAGGGCCCTCAAGCTAGAAGTCTAGCAAAAACTGATTTATAAATCTTCGTCAGCGGAACAAAAATTGACATACCGGTAGTGTCGAAACCATAAAAACACAAACCGTTCATAGGTGATTTAGTCAACTCGTAGAAATTTGGGGCAACTCGGACAGGGACGAGTTGTCAGTGGGGCGAGTTGCCCTGCTACCTATCTAGGGTATTTATTAAGATCCGAAATAGATTTATTAAGGCTAAAGTTTGTGACCTTCTCAATATCCAGTAAAATTGCAAGATAACACCTTGCCTACCACAAACTGGATTCCTAAGCTTCACAAAAATCCCTGCAAACATAGTTTTATTTCGGCATCTAGCAACTGTTTTACTACTAATATATCCATCCATTGAACTAGTGACGATATCCTCACTATTGACATCCCCTAGTTTTTAGACTATGTAGAACTTATTTCACACAAGAGACACAAGAACTGCAATTAACTAAAACTAACAATGATTCCAAATACTGCCTCGTACTGGGTCTTACTATCATTAGTGACTCTAGTAAAAACGACTAAAATATACATTAAAAGGGATAATTTTAGTCCGATTCACACGAGTTTGTTCTACTCTTGGCGAATTTAATGAACGTAATCTTACTATCACATCCAAACTTTTGCAACAGGGTTACAGATTTCATGAATTGTTGCATAAATTTACGAAGTTTTGTAATATATATGAGCATATAGCGTTGCTCGCAAACAGCTCATTTCAAAGGGAATTTTAATTCTCGTTTTTACGGAAATGTTGAAAATGCGAGAAACTGATGACAATGTAAAAACCTAGAAAACTAAGACGTAACTTACTTTGTTTACGTATATCGCCAAGATATTCTGCTTGCATCCGTTAAATTACTTCGATATCTAGAGACCTGAAAATTTTACACACACGCTGGCCTTTCACCGATGATGCCGATGTCTAATGAAAGATATGATGATTGGTGAGCAAACATTTCGGGAAGTTTTGGGTTTGATTTTACTTCCGACGTGCCACAATATTTACTAGCAGACTAGGCTCCTTGAGCTAGCCGACAGATTAGCGGCGGACACCCTTTGACCCATCTTTCAAAATTACGTATTGTCATTTTCTTTCAGGATTGTGGTCTTGGAGTTAGTAGTCTACCTGTATTTGATTCTATTCGTGTGTTTATTTTGTTATTTATTATACTATATGGAAACGGGACAAAGAAGGGGAAGGTTTGGGTACCTATGATCCGGTTAAACCCTAACGATGGCTTTTGCTATTGCCAGTACATAGTCCGACTGTCCCGAGTTCCTATCGTTGTTTAAGTCTGTCATTTGTCTTATTTATGTTTTTCCTGTAATGTTCCAAGACAGATTGTTAGCATGAAATTGTAATTTCCAGCAATTATAGATGTTTCATGTAATCTCTTTTTATATCATAAATCAAATCATGGAGATTAAGGCCAAAATCTTGAGAATAGGAGTAATTTAAAAACAGTTGTAGGAATGCCGAAAATACAACTGAATTTCAATGTCTACTGAAATATATGATGATTCTTGACCAAATGCCTGCGGGAAGTTTTGAGTTTGTTTGTTCTCCCGTAGTGCGACAGTGTTTTACCAGCAGGTTAGGCTCCTTTATAGCTAGCCGGCAGATTAGCGGAGAGCACCCCTTGACCCATCTGTCAAAATTACGTATTGTCATATACTCTCCTTTCAAATTACGTATTGTCATATACTCTCCTTTCTATTGTCATATACTCTCCTTTCTATTGTCATATACTCTCCTTTCAAGATTGTGGTCATGGAGTTAGTAGTCTACCTGTATTGTGTTTTATTCGTATGTTTACTAAACTATAGGGAAACGGGACAGATAAAGGGGAGGTTTGGGTACCCATAAACCGGTTTAACCCTACCGCTGGCTTTTGCTAGTGCCGGTACCAAGTCCGACTGTCCCGAGTTCCTATCGTTGTTTACGTTTTTCTTTTGTCTTATTTGTGTTTCTTCTGCGTAGTTCCCTAGGAGATTGTGGCATGTAATTATAATTTTCAGCCATTGTAGGTGTTTCCTGTTGTCCCTTTTATTTCACATCTACAATTTATATGCTATTTTCTTTATATTTGCATTGAAAGCATCAGGCAACCTAAGTCCAAAATATTTTTCAAAACATCGAGAAATTGACGCTAGAAATATAACTTATACTGTACTCTTAAATGGGTTTTTCAAAACTCGAGATTGTGGGATTAAAAAAAAATTAACAGCAGCTCTTCCCGAGTGTTTTAGATATTTGAATATTTAACTACCAAGAATACAGATGACATGTAGTATAGAATAAAAAGGATAGCAGGAAAGACGTACAATGACCGAAAAACACAGTCACATGCCACAATGTACAAAGCGACTGCACAAGAAAAAAAAATAAAATAAAAGACAAAAGAAAACAACGAAAGGAACTATTTGTAAGATACAGTGTTCAAATAAGTTTCTAAAAGTGATTGCAGAGGCCGTTATTTTCTGCTGATCAGAAACAAATGTTCTTTGATCGTGACGTCATCAAGCATGATCTTTTCCGTGCCTAAACCTGCAAACAGGTTTGACGTCAAAATCGAATTTTAACCTGACTGAAAACAATTTTCCAACTCCAGTGTAGAAATATTGTTTCTATAGTACTAACTGGTTATGACATTTCTCACATCGAATGAAATAAATTCACAAATATTTGAGAGCGGTATACTCAATTTAAGTTTTTTTATGGATGTTCTTCGGAGATAATTATCAACTAAAACAAAACGAAAAATATAAAATAATTTATTTTTACAAATATAAAACAATGGAATAATAATAATAACAAAAATCACAATATTAACGACTAAAATTGCTGTAAACATTGAACAATGATAGAAAGTACGATAACGTAAACTACAATCAATGTATTGAACATCCATGTCATTACACAAGATGAATCGCAAGGGAAAACATTTGTTTGCTTTGCTACACATGATAAACTTCAGTGCATATAGGTTAGAAATAATTAAATCATCAAAAAGTTATAATTTCTGGGCAGATCATAAAAAAGAGAACAGAGCTATCGAAATGCAATTGTCTCTCTTTTGAAATTTTAAACCGGATTGTACAATTTAATAAAGTAGCTACATGGGAATGAAAATATCGTTTAAGACTCTTCGATTGCTTAAAATGATAATGTTTGTACGAAATTATAAAAAAAAAACAATGGGTTAATCGTAAACTAAGTATTATAATGGACAAGGGTTCATCGTCTCAAAATAATAATGTTAAAATCTTTCTTACAGCAAATTAGAAAATTACCAGTATTACATAATTGGAATATTTTCTACATATAAATAAAAAACAAAAAGTGTTAAATTACAATTTTATCATTCGACAACTATTGCAACAAATTCCGAAAGTCAACAAAACATTGCAAAAATATAAAATGTTTGAAATTCCTGTACTGATATGCAAACAAAATAGCGTCTTGAGGACATTTTGTAAAATGCTCTTGAAAATACTTTTTATTTGTTAGTTAATATTCAGTAATTCTATTCACCAAACCACTTTTTTATTGGATGATGGCAGGAGACAAAAATCGTAATTCAATATGCATTTAAAAATAGCAAAATACCGAAGTTAATGTTAATTTATTTTCTGCATATGCGCATTTCGACAATCTTCATATGCAGAAGCAAAATTCACTTTAGTTATTTGTTATCACTTGGTCGATGCCTCTGATGGTGTACTGTTAGTCCCCGAGGGCATTCGCCGGCCCAGTAATCAGTACTTCGGTACTAACCCGAAAGTCGATTATATTTGGAACCTTACAATGTCTAAATTTTTGTAATTTTTTTTTTGAAAACTAAAACTCATGAAGATCTCTATCATTAGCTGATTCTGGCTTTACATTTCAGTTTATCAGTTTTTCAACACCTTTGAGTTTATGGTCTTCCAAACGTTTCGATTTTATCTGCACTGAGGAGGCATGAGTTGTCGAAATGCACATATGCAGAAGCAAAATTCACAGTAACTTCGGTATTTTGTTATCTATGTCTCACCAGTGCAGATCAAACCAAAACATTTGGAAGTCCATCAATAACCACTAATAAAAAAAAAGGATCTAAATTGAAAAGCAAAAATTCAGCTAAGGACAGAGCTATGCATGAGGAAGATAATCCTTAGTTGACAAAAAATTAGTGTACATTTCATTATTGAAATTATTCAGGTCAACAGAAGAAATCATAAAATACTCTTTTAGCTTAAACATGACTAGGGCTACAGAACTCTGGAGCGTATCTTATTAATTGTGCTGATGAATTAAATGGCAATCAGTCCCTTAAATCCTTTAATCCCCAAAAAATGAAAGTTATAAAAATTCTCATTGTGTGATAAGTTTTACCCTTATGTGACTAAAATTGGAAAAGAAAAATAAAGGTACCATTGGACTTGAGAATGACAAATTTTTAACAAACGAAATTTAACATTAACATCTTTCTGAAGTAAAATAAATAATAAAGACAAGTCGCAGGACGCTTGGTAAAATTTTATAAAACAACAACAATTTATGTAAGTTTAAAATGTTCTGCAGAACTTATGTGGCTTTATTTTATACCATCTACTTTAATTTAAGTTTACCTTTTCTGTCTCTTTATAAAAACAAAGATCAAATTTGTTGCCTAGCATTTGAATTTGTCATATAAAAAATCAGAACAGATCGATTAAATTTCTATCTTTGCATGTCCTGTTACAGTAGAGTTCGTTATGTTTTAACTCGGACTAAAGTACTCCTACGGACATTTGTTTTGTGCAAAGAAACATTGTGTACGATTTCATAAGATCCGACCAACTCGTAAGTGACTCACGAGAATCAACGATATATAGGCAATTCGAAAACGTTTCCCGCCATAACATGACGTCAGAGGATTGTGACGTTCAAATTTTTGTTTGAAACGTCATATATCTTTGTTAAAAATGTAACTTCCGAGTACAATTTTTGATCCCGGAAGTTCCAAAATTGTACGAGACTTACAGGCCCTATAGCAAAGCATGTTGAATTTAGGCAATAAGATTACATATGCCAACAATACTGAAATGGTGACGACATTACCATTTTAACTAACAATGCTGTTTTGTGGTAAAAATGAAAAATAAAGAGTCCACATTAAACACAGCACGACAAGTTTACCGAGCAGCCTTTATCCTTAGTTACATAGCTTATCAATATGCGAAGTCAATTATGCCACAACTGTCAAAGACTTATACCTGTACACATAAGTTGGACAGGGTGTCTGTTATTCACAATTCCTAAAATAATTTACAACTTTAATCATAATCAAGCAAGTTTAACAGGGATTTAAAACACATAAATACGTCTATATAGGATCAGTTAATTGCCTTTCAAGTAGAATACATTTCTTAATGATATACTTTGAATGGGTAATATTTTGGATATTCTTTTGATAATAAAAGAATTCAGAAATGTGATTTTTTTAAANTTCTAGAGTATATGCCATGAGGCTACTAGAGTATATGCCATGAGACTGGTTGAGTATGTGTCATGTGCCTGATTGAGTATATGCCATGAGACTGGTTGAGTATATGCCACGAGACCGATTGAGTATATACCATGAGACTTCTAGAGTATATGTCATGAGACTGATTGAGAATATGGCATATACTCGCCACCCACCGCACACCAGGCGATTATCGCCTAGTGTGCTGCCCGCTTAAAGGTTTGCAACTAGGACCATTGCATATTCTCAATCAGTCTCATGACATATACTCTAGAAGTCTCATGGCATATACTCAACCAGTCTCATGGCATATACTCAATCAGTCTCATGGCA
>MJUU01016297.1:0-10784 GCA_002080025.1 Modiolus philippinarum | reverse complement strand
AAAACAAAAAAAAAAAAAAAAAAAAAAAAAAAAAAAACTGTCAAAATTGTATATAAGTGGTAAATAAGTTCAGTGGCTTAATCTGTTACCTAATTGTATGAAAATGCATTCGATTTGATTTTGTTATGACAGTGTATGTAACAGATGACCTGTTACCACAGTTTTCGAAAAGATTTCATGCATTTCGAAAATTAGTATGCTGAATGAAATTAATTCCCGGGTAAATGGCCATACTTCTTTCGTTGTAAATGTAGTCAATTTCGTGTCGAATGGTGTAGGAAATTATCTCAAATATAGACCTCGTTTTGTGTAGAAGAAATAATGCAAAATATTTTAGTTTTTTATGGAAGTGGATATCATATACTCATTTTCTTCAAACAATGTCAAACAACAACACAGAGAACCCCTTATGCACCATTAAGATAGCATTGAATTATCTGTTGTGCACCAAATTAAAAAATATTGAGCCTTTGTAAAGAAGCATTATTTATACAAACTATAGATACTATGTATTAATGTATTCGCAACATCCATCAAATGCGGAAAAAATAACAAACCAATTGAAAAAAATATTGTCTTCACAGAGCAGGCAACAGTTTTCGTAAATTTTACTATGGTACATATCGGTGTGTGTACTCCAGGTTATAGGTAGCAATTAGTTTATCACTTTGAATAAATTTAATAAGTTCATATAGTGGGTATCATACCTATCTTAAATTTTATGTGTCAGGAATAAACAATAAACACTATGAACAGAGAAAAGTACTGTTCATACCAGGGACAGTCTTTTGTCTATTGTCATAAACTGTAAGCGTCCTATTGACAACTGCCGAAGACCCATTAAGTTCTGTTAAGGATTGGGACAGTCCTTAATAGTAATAAATAGAGATACGTTTGATTGCGAATTACTGTACAACATTGTAACAGTACATGACAATCAATGGCAGTATTTACCTGTATTGTAAATAACTGTCCTCGCTTTTGACAGTGCTTTTTTACCATTAAAAACTGACATGATTGTGATAGACTGTCCCCGATTGTGACAGTATTTATTTGGCCTATCATGAACTGTCATCAACTGTTACAGTTACCGATAGACGTTTGTGGGATTTACAGTACTGATTTGCACTATCGTGAACTGTAACAGTCGATTTTAGGCCATTGCAATTATTTGCTTTATTGTCATGGAATGTGGCATACAATTTTAAGTAATATAGTTGATAGCATGGTTTTCTACCATACACTATTTTTTTTCTATAAAAATAATAAATCTACAGTCCCAATCATTCATTTTTTTCAAAGAGAGTATAATATGGCACTGATTCTTTGGATCAAATGTACAAAAGTTACCTCTTTTTGAGTGAAAAAATTAAGCAACACAAAACAGCCGTGATTTCAAAATATCTTACTTCACAATTTTAACAAAATTCGTATGAGTGATCAAAGATTAAAACAGAAATGTGTCGTTACAAAAAAAATTACCGAGAGGACAAAGATTACGTCAAAATATAATTAAATCGAGGATGAATGCAATTTCTTCTTAGACAGAAAAATTAATGAGATTAACGGACGAAAATCATTAGAATCGAAGTAGAATCTACAGTGACCGGTCAAAAGAGTCCAAATTATATTGCAGTTTGTGTTATTTCATGCTAAAATATATTTTCAGAGACATTTCTATGATGTTGTGTTATAATATGTTGTATTGGCTTGATTCAATATGAATGTTAGTTTCAAATAAATTATTGGGCAGTGCAAAGGACCATTAAAATTGCTACAACAAATTTACAGGAATATGTCGGCCTAGCAATTTTATTAATGTGTCCGAATATTTGAAATATTTTACATGTTTTACTGTGCATCAACAGGATATTGCGACTATTTCCCATTCAATTCTTGTGATTTTTTGCAAAAGCTGAAACGGGCGTATACATGTAACATCAGATTTGCGGCTAGAGTCTCCAAAACCCTCTCCTAAAACAGCCTATATATGGTGAAATGCAGGGTAATTGGATCAGTGATTTAATAACAATATTTCATAATAATTACAAATTAAAAAAAAAACAAAACAAAACAAAACAAAAAGAAATTAAAAAAAATTGAATTTACAATGTCTTTATAAATAAATAACTGTTAGAAGTGAAATAAAAACAAAAATGAAAGATGTATTTGAATTATAATTTTATGCTTTCCAGCTTAAAATATCAATATCTTTATTTAAATCTAAATATTGGTAAACCTTGGGAAATTATAATGCAGTACTGTATCGACTTTAACTAGGTAATTCGTCCGCAGGCACTGCATGGTTGTAAATTGTACGCAATATGCAAATAAAAGTTTGAGTCTATTCCAAAGGGAACGAAATTTAATAAACTGATTTGCTTTGACTTATGTGAAATTTCAAAATTTTGACTTTCGACACAGTTTGCTATTAACCACAGACTTTTATCTCGAAATTTGGACTACAATTAAAAAATGATATTAATTATATAAATAGACATGTTTCTTAATATTAGGGTCATTTAAAAATAAAGAATATAACATTAATAGATAAATCATCTCAAATTAAAGGATCCAATCTTTGTGACTGCCCCACCCTCACTCCCCCAATCCATGTTTATGATATTCTCCCGTTAAATCATGTTTTTCTTGACTGGATATTATCTAATATCGATATGTAAAGATGCGTTTTTTTTTCTTGTACTAAGTAATCTTAACTTTATGAAGATATATGTTAAAACTCAAGTCTAACGACCTATAAAACACTAACAGCCTCGAGTAGTACCCACAAATATTTGGTTAATATTTCGGGATTTGAAGGCTCGAGACTAAAATTTCTAGCATGTACAAATTGCCAGTCAATAAGGGGTGTTTTGGAAACATAGAAGAAGACTTATATCTTTACCATATGTAAATTCGTGACGACCGTAAATGTAAAATGGGAACCATGAAGAAGACTGATATCATGTCTTGTTAGAATGCGGTTCATACCATACAATGAAAATGTATTATTTTCGAAAATAGAGGAAACTATTCTAACTTATCATTTAGATTTTAACTTCACTGGATTACCACAGTGTGAGAAAATGTGATTTTTCTTGGCGATTCTAGTCATGCTTTTAATGTTTTAGAATATGTGATGAACATTTTAAAGAGTTTCTGTGTGCAGTGTTTGCTTTTAGATCGCAAATCGCCATTTCGTTATAAAATATTGCTATACTTACTATTATCTAAAATTTTGTTCAAAAGTTTATCTTCCCATGTATGTTTCGAAGGTTTCGTATGTTTTATTCTACAGGAAAACGGGACAGATAAAGGGGAGGTTTGGGTACCCATAAATCGGTTTAACCCTACCACTGGCTTTTGCTAGTGCCGGTACCAAGCCCGGCAGTCCCTAATTCCTTTGTTTTTTGTCTTATACGTGTTTTTCTTGTGTAGTTCCCTTGCAAATTGTTGCAGATAATTATAATTTTTAGCCATTGTAGGTGTTTCCTGTTATCCGTTTTTTAACATTCATAGGTTGTATGAATTTTGTGCATGAACTTGTGTGAGAAACAGTGAATTATCTTGAACAATAGTGACTTTTACTGAAGCAAATTTTGAATGTTTGTACACATTTTTTATATTTTGTATTTGAATTAACCAGTGGGGTTGCCCCCGATGTAAAGGGGTAGTTATTCCTAATAAATATATATAATTGATTGATTGATTGAATATTGTTTAACGTCTACTCAGCAATATTTCAGCTACATCAACACGAGAACAAGTTTGTTAATAAATAATCACTTTGGGGTATGGAAAAGGTCATGGGACGGGAAATTCTGACTGCCACTGGAAAAATAGGGTGAAATCGAAAAGGGCGGAGAGTTTAGCCTTCTGACCGATCACCTACTGACCACTCAAAAAAGCTAGCTACAAGGGTTCTTTAACGTGCAGGAAGCGTGGCATTTATTCCAACACGTGGACCTGAGTTTACATCCAATCCGAAAGATGGGTTGTGTATTTATTAATCCCGCACAAACACGGAATGGGTCCTATTTCTATATCCCGGGACCTTCGGGGTCAGTCCCCCGTTCAGGAGGGGTCACACCCCGCAAGCCGGATATACTAGGTCCTATTTCTATATCCCGGGGTTCCCTCGGGGTCTTCTGTTAGGAAGACTCATACTCCAAGCTCAGAGGATGCTGCGGGCCTATTCATAAACCGGGACCGCGCACGGCGGATAAATATATATAAAAAAGAATAAGTAAACAATTAGAAATAATTGCTAGTACATATTTTCCCAATAACGCTCTACACAATATTGAAAGCCACACAGACGGCTACGAACTTGATTATATACACACTTTTTCAAGCATTTGTGTAGCGATGTGCAAATTCACTTTTTTTTTCTTTTCTTTTTTTTTTGTGTCCTTTGTTTGTTTGTTTGTTTTATTATTCATTAAATTTTGTTTTTTTACTTATTATTTGAAATAAACGAAGGCCTTAAAAGGAGGTAGTCTGAAAGGTATCAAACAGTCATCAGTTTTATAACATTTCGAGACTTAAGATAACCGATCCATTCCTGACTTACGGCATCAGTTGACATGAGGTCACCTTAGATACACATCAAACGAATGAGCAATTTCTGATTCCTTTAGAAGCCCCTTATACAATTCATCTTGTTTAATAAGTAGATATAAGTTACTTGGGGACATTCTAGAGGAGCGACAGGGGTAATTGTAAAAGAGCATTAAATCAAAACAATATGAATATTCTGCTTGTTGTTATCCATCCAAAAGGTTGTTGCAGGCATGGAACGACGTCTTGCACATTAACACATGTGTACGGAGGTGTAAGGAATATTGAAGACAATGCTTATTAGTATAAAAGGTGGAGACATTTTCCGGGACGTCTGATTAATATGGCTTATCTGACGTCCCGGAAAATGGAACTCGGGATAAGATTAAAGTTCAATGGTAAACCTATGGGAATTTTATTGGGGAATAAAAGGGGTTTCTATCTCCAACCTTGTTGAGCGTGGCGCTCCGAGATACAACACAAGGCCTTCGGGCTCCAGCATGTGTTAATTATCCAATTTTGCGTTTAACCTCAGTCATAACCGTTTTTTTTTTATTCTTCATCAAACGTTGTCTCCATATTACTGTTTCGATTATGCATATTGCGCCATTAATTGCAAGTAGCATCGATGATTGAATGATATATTATTGGTAAACAATATAAAAAAGGCAAATCATTCAAACAGACCGCACATATGCCCTAAAACAACTAGCACAATATTTACAAGATTTTTCTACAAATTTGTGAAAAAGTTTAATTAGAATTAAATAATGGTGTCTTTGCATGCATGATATCAATAATTTGCACATGTTTTGTTAATACTAAAAATATATGAAAAAGAAAGGAAATGGGGTAAATGTCAAGGAGACAACATCCCATATTCAGGTTAAAACGACCCAATACAAAGCATCTAGGGGTCACCGTACGGTCTTTAACACAGTGAAGAAGCCCTAAATGGCCCCAAAAAGGTAAAAAAGTGGATAAGTCAATGGAAACAAACCACATCCAATAACCCAAATATCAAGAAACTAAAATTTTTAAGAAGACACGGACAATGTTGAGTCTGGGTGTTGAACGTAAAATTCCCGTTTGTTTAACACTATCGGCCAAATGCAAATCGATGAGACATTATTACAGTCTAGGCAATAGATGCGATCCCGATAAAGAAATTATTACTGCATTGGAATCAATAATTTTTGTTACAGTAATAATGATTTTTTCAACAATCGGATATATTGCTTGACTATAATAATGATCTTGTCGATTCGCACTTGGCCGATAGTGTTTAATAGTGAACTGAATATGGAACCTTTAACCTTTAGCCCAAACGGGAACCAGGATTTACATCATCATTTTATATAGTCAGAAAAAATATATATTTGAATGTGTCTGATTTAATACGATTTTCTTCTAGTTGTCATATGATTTTTGGTAAATTAGAAATTACGGGAATTTAAAGGGGACACGAGGTAGTTAATTTACAGGCTAACAATCTTTAAATTTCCCTAAAACTGTGGACAGTAAATTTACAAACAATAATACAAATTTTATTGATAACAGCAAACAGTGTTTTTTATTTACAGGAAACAACAGAACAGAAAACACTTAATGGTCCAAAACAGCTAACAACTGATTTATTTCACCAACAAACAACCAGCTGACAATGTCAAGAACACTTTAACAATGACGCCCCCCCCCCCCCCCCCCNCCCCCCCCTTTAACTTATTACCCAATTTTATCCTAAATAACACACTTGTCTGTTTTCTGACATATAAGCAGTAAATAACATTTTATGTCACTTTAAGCCATTTTACCGTGTTTTTTAAGATAATACTACTCGAGGGACAACGAGATCCAAACCAATTTTTCGTTGTGAGTGTATAAACATTTGCCCTTCAAAATGGCAGCCAGTTTAGTTTGGTTCTGGAGGTCCTATACAACGAATTTTAACAATAACCTACATTTTTTTACAAAATCCGTGTAAAACTGCATTCAAGTGGCATGTTCGATGGATGAATTTTTTCATCTAAAAGTATGAATATGCATTTGAATTGATTTTATCATGATAGTGTACATAAGAAATAATTTGTTTAAAATTTTTGGAGAATATTTAATGCATTTGCGAAATTGGTATGCTGAATGGAATACATTCATGTGAGAGTGGGAAAACCTCTATGTAGACTGAATAGTTGGGAGTTGAATATTGACTGTCCTTTTAAATGTCTGGAAGATTTTTCTCATTGCACTTCTGTCTTTGAGTGGCAAGCTTGCTGTGAACAATATACGCCCATGCCGTGAAATATATTATGTTTTATATTGACCAAATCATTCATATTCCCTATACCATACAGCCACCATCCCACACCCCCAGCCCGGTTATGAAAATGGGAATTTTGCTTCAAATTCCACTTTCAGACTTTGTTTCCATATTTTGACTCGTTTAAGAAATCTATTTCTGGACAAAGATAAATTTAATACGAGAATACAAGAAGAAAATCTCACCAATTCGCAAAAGTTAGTGTGGATATATGAGCGAAGCTCTGAAATTTTGCGTCAAATTCAACTCAAGTTGGACTCGAAATATTTGATTTTTTTGGATGAAACATATATTGCTAAAATATTTGAAATCTTTGGATGAAACAAATTGCGGAAATACTTGAATTCTTCTGATAAGGGAAACATAAATTGCGGAAATACTTGATTTCTTCGGATTAGACGTATTTTGCCGAAATATTTGAATTTTTTCAGATGGAACATATATTGCAAAATTCAGTTTCGTATAAGAATTAACATTACATTATGTGAATTCTTCGGATGAGACATCGTTTCAATTCCATTTTCAGATGCATATATTATTGAATTAAATATGCGAATTTTTGGGACGAGACCTAATTACTGGAATGGTCTTGAAACAAACGTTTTCATTCCTTTTTTAGATAGCTTTATTTTCAAGAGTGAATATTAACCATAGTTTAAAAATTTCAGCATTTAATAAATACTTTTATTTTAAATACGTGATCAAACAGTTTGATTCGAATTGTTAAATAGTGACTTGATATATGATTTAAGTAATTGCACAATATGATATACACACTGACCGGCTGTTAATCAAGCTGTCATTTGGACTGATCACGTTTGACAGATCTGCTTTACACGGCATGAAAATTAAGTAAAAATCGTGTTTTCAAGGAACAAAAAAAAAATAGTTCCCATATCCATCGAGATATTTCCTATTGTATGATATGTTTCTTTTATTCATAAATAAACGGGAACGTGTCTACAGTGCACTGTAAAAGTCTTGAGTGCACTTGTAATCCAAACTTATGTCCGGAGAATATGTATTCTACCTGTTATATGTTCCATTGGAAAATCCGAGAGGACAATATTTCATGATCATCATGCGTTTTATTCTGTTCTCGGACTTCATCAGAGGTAACAATTGTAAAGGCAAATAGTATTTTACAGTGTTACACATTCCGAAGTACTCTGCGCTGTTTAGACGTTCCCCCTATTTGCACTGGCATGTTCATAATATTACATCTAAAGTTTATTTATATTGCGTTGATGTTCACTTACATTTGAAAGCTTAATAAATGCATTGGCAGATCTAAGGGGGGTTCCGGGGGTTGGAACCCTAGAATATCCTAGTGTTTTACTAAGAAAAAACCCAAAAACTTTCGCGCCTCGCTCCTCTCGCCAATATCTTCATTCAATTTGATTTGGACCCCCCCCCCTTTTTTCAAATTACCTGGATCCGCGCCTGAAACGGTTTTCTGTCAGAATAAAGTAGAACACTTATTTCTAGCCTTGTACCGGGTAAGTCTTTTCGTTTAGTTTTTTCTTATATAAACTTTATACATATGATCAGAGTCATATAACTCTGATATGATAAATAATCACGGCATCATATAATCGACATTAAAACGTTTTGAAAAAAAAAAAAAAAATAATGGCAGGCATCATAGTAATTTTGTTGAGGGTGGGCATTTTGGAATAGTTTTGAGTAAATCTATTGACTATTACCCGGAACGGATGAATGTACGCTTGTTGTAAATGCACAATTGGATGACACGTGAAAGTTGAAAATTTACTTACTTGTTTTGTCTGTTGGCTTACCAGTATGTATATACGATCTAAACTGAATCGATTTTGTAAAATGGAAAATTTAAATCCATGAATCATGTAACGTTTTGAATTTTATTCCAAAGTCAGTCGTTACTCGTGACATACACAATTTACAGGATGACCATTCACTTATTGATTTTTGTCCTATAAAGGGTCAAGCTTTCGCTTTTTTAATTTTACACAATCGCCGCTGTTCTATACACAATATTGTTGGTGCATAAAATTAAACAAAAATAGGTCTTAAACTTCAGAATGAAAAAACAGCTTATTTACAAGTTACAAAGTGTACTGAGATTTTTACTTGTATTCCGAGTGAATTACCTTGTTTAACTTATTTATTTTTCATTTAACTGGTAAAATCAAATTATACATGTGATTTTAGAAAACGGGATTGCAAAACCGGAAAATTGTATAAATTTGACACGATTTTTGAATTTAAAAATTCTATAAATATTTCTCTACGTGTACAATTGTTAAGATATTGGAAAAATCAGCGCTAAAAGAGGGTGCGGAGGGTGCGTACGCCCTGTCTACCGTAAAGCACATCATAGTGCCTGGGATTTTGTTTCGAAATTGAGATAATGAAAAAATGAGATGAATAATATCTGAATTAAAGGATTTTTCAAATTTAAACAATTTCTCACCTTCTGTGTCATGTAAACCTTATTAATTTTTTTCCTATGCAATGGATAAAATATTTTACCCATGAAAAAAACTGTGTTGTTCCATAGAAATCGGTACATTACAGAAAATCACAATTTTGCCATATCCATGAAAGTATATTGGCATCCACTATAATGACAACTACTACAAATGTGACAACACGGTACAATTAACTACACACTTGGAATGGCTTAAAATCGATTGTGCCAGTTTGGGACAGTGCATGTCAGTACGTATAAATTATATAAACGTCTATCATCACCTATAACAGTACTTGACAGTCCAAAATAGGCCAAATAAGTCCTGTCACAATCAAGGACAGTCCATCACAAGCACGACAGTCTTTAACGGTTCAAAAAGTACTGTCACAAGCGAGGACGGTTATTTACAATGCAGGTAAATTGTAATTGACTGTCATTTACTGTTACAGTGTCTAAAAGTTTGTCACACAGTCATGGGTATGTCTATAAACTACTTTTAAGGACTGCCCCAAACAATAACAGTGCTTTTCTAGTCTTCATAGTTACTTATAGGACGTTTCCAGTTAATGACAGTTAGAAATAGACTGTCACTGGTATGGACAGTACTTTTTTTTCGTTCATAGTGAAATATGTATTTAAAAATACTCCCCTTCAGTATCTTGATGTTAAATTAATAGCCGTCCTTTGCATATCATATGTGGTTTAGAGATGCATGACAGGGAACATATGAGAGTGCTCCAGAGAAATCTGTTAGAAAGAAATTAACAATGTAGGCTATACATTTTGCTCGTATGTCCTTGGCTATGTTATGTCTGATATATCTTATCAAGACTGTTGCCAGTACAGCTCCATGCAAACCTTGACTTGGTGGACAATAAAGCCATTTTTTAATATCTAAAAAAAGAAGTCATGCTATCTGGTTTTTAAGGGGTGCTTTGATTGGAACTGAGTATGAAATTTAGTTGCCTTGATTTTATTCAAATCTTCAGTTCAGTGCACAAACATTATGTGCATATTTTGCATTCACTAGGCTAGCACCCTTTGTAAGTTTGCTGAAATAAATAACGCTTTTTTGGAAACAAACACACACATTTGACTTTATGTAGCCAAGGACCATTCAAACACATGTAAATCGATGTCTTCTATTAAGTACAGATAATCAAATATACTTGTTTTATCATCTTGTTAATTTGACACAGCTCTAAAATGTTGATCCATTAATAAAAAAAAATGAACTGTACACACGTGTAGTACTTTCAGTAAATGAGCATATATATGTGTTGGTGTACAAACTCGTGTGCTGTGTTGTCAATAACTATGCATATGGCATCACTTGCATTTTGAAGTCTAATGTAAAGATGTTTAGTTTTCCGTATAAATGCTCTGTTAATATGAAAAAAAAAGATAACAAAGAACGTATCGTTTACTCTATATTACTACAGGTATCAGTACCAG